>BJBW01004691.1:185301-202902 GCA_004320125.1 Scolopax mira | reverse complement strand
GGTCCTTTGTTCCCATCTGCGGCCAAACCACGACAGAGTGCAAGCAATTCCTTGGACAGTGGACTCTACCATGAAGTGGACACAAGCATGAAAGGAAGACCAGCACAAAGATCAACATAAATCTTAAATAAGGATTTAAGAGCAGAAAAGGGCTTCGAAACACAGGAACATAGAAAGAGCAAAGCATAACTATGAGAAGCTCCAGGACCCTAATGGTCCAGAGTGACTTTGTGGACAGGAGGATGAGTAGTATTCACTATTAGAAATAGTGAGATGAAATAGTGGACTGGAAGACATAGTGGATTAGGAGAAAGGACACACTGAACAACATTTAAAATGGACATTTATTTTTTTTTTAAAAGTGTGGCCTTTACACAAATTTAATTATCAACTATAACCACATAACAGTAATATAGCTGTATATGCCTATTAATTCTTATGAAAGCAAGGCAAAATATTACTACAAATTATATGTATTTACCACAATATGAAACTACAAAATGTTTATGTTTAAGCAATTTCTAATGGTTACAATTTACAGCCTTTAACATAGATTTTGGAAATCTATAACATGTACCCAAAATCAGGCTATGCAATTAGGGAGAGATTTGTATTTGCTTAGCAGAGGAAGCAGGGAGGGCAGCAGTACTCCCTTGTTCTCTTTCTGCCATCATGACAGATGTCCTATCGGCACCGTACCTGACTTCTGTGCTCCTCACATGTTGAAGCAATGAATCAATAAGAAGAAACAGCCTGCACAAAGTCGCTGTGCTTGACTGTCCGTTCACGCTCATTTTGCGCTGCTGCAATACCTCTGGCTTAAGAGAGGCTTCACAATTTCATTCAAGTCAAGAGAAAAATCAGCTTTTTAATATACCCTCCCTTATATCCACTCAACAAGCCCTTAATGTTCCTGACTAGTATTTTGAATGTCTGTCCAAAGGCAAACAAAGCAATCGGAGATTTCATATGCAATCTGAATGCAATGTGATGTGAACTAGACAAATTCTTCAACTGAAGTGCCACTGTTAATGTCTTTTCAAAACATGGAACATTGCATCAATAAACATCAATACTCATCTCAAAGCTTTCAGATTACCTAGCTAAAATATGATTACTGTATGTCTACAGTCAAGGGTCAGCAAGTTTCCACCATAAATCACATCTTAAAGACAGATGCTACATTGGCAGCTTGCAAAGAATGTGGAGCAAAAAACTCCGCCAAACCCAGCAACCCCCAGGAAGAAATACAAGTCTGGACAGCTATCAATAAACATTTTCTTTGACAAAGAAATCTGAATTTATTATAAAATATGCCACGTAGAATAAAACAAACCCCTTCCTTTTATTTTCTCTGATGCTTCTACTCACCCAGGTATTTTTGCCATGAATCAGTTTCATAGCACAGAACTTCCCTGAAGTAGGATTTGATCCTTTTTCTTTACACTGGAAAGATTCTTACCAAAGTAACAAGAAATGGTTTTTATTAGCCATGAGGTGCAAGATTTATTCTTTTATTGTGAGTAAATAAGTCTATAAAAATATTCTCAGTTGGGTTTTAAAAAATATTTTATTTTTACATAAAAGCCTGAATAATATACTTTTAAATGCAGATAAAATTAACATTATTTTAAAAGACCATTTAAAATCCTCAACTACATCCATAGACCTGCTTCCATCATATAGGGACTAAGAAATAAACAGAGGCCTTTCACTTGAGCATAGCTTCACTAAGCAAAGGGCAGGGATAAGAACCAGGGAGGCTACTGTGAAAGGGACAAGAGCAGAGCACCTGTCCCTGTGTGCATTTTTCTGTCCTCCCACACATTAAAGGGAGAGATGCATATGAAGTGTGTGCAGTGTTTATTTTTGGAAAGTCAGGCAAATGGCCATCACATGGACCTGTCCCATTACTCTGCTTATCTCAAGGACAGCTACAAACGCCTGGTACTGATACTTGATTTTTTCCACCCATTACTTGAATATTTTTCTCCTCGTTTTACATCTTGCCTTATATGTTAAAAATGTGTCTGAACAATACATCTTCTTGGCACTCGAGTGCAGTTCTGCTAAGAGTTTTTGTGCATGTCTCTTAATATAACATAAGGATAGATTTCTTCAGGACATAAATAGAAGCCAAAACAATACCAAAACAACCAGGCCTCCTCCATTCTAAACAACATTCATAATTCTGTTTACTGAATATATATTTTTTTTTAAGGTTTGCTTTCAAAGGATAACTCTTACTGCCAGTATTTCCCTTCTCATCACATTAATAACTTTAAAAAAAACCAAAAACAAAAAACAACCACGAAACAAAACCATTCAACAAAACCAAACATCCTAAGACACTGTGAGGCTATTCAAGGCAACTCTACAATTTGCCAATTATTGTTTAATTTTGATTTGGGCTATATTTTTTCTATCAATTCACAGAAAGTAGAATACAGGTTAGTCTTACATTCATAACTTGGTTATACTAACCAAAATAATTCATTTATGCAGTTCTGAGGATGAGGATGATTTTAACATGCAGTTTTATTGAAAAGGGCACCATCCTTACCAGAGAGATCATTCACAATTCACAGAGAGAAATATAGAAAATAATTTGTTCCTCCAACATATGAAACAATATATCACTTAGTTAAAATAACAATCTCTAGCCCAGTAGTTCAAGGAAGTATGTGTGTGTACACACGTATACTTCTGAACGCTGTAGACCTTCAACAACTACACTTTTAAAGACAAAAAAAGGACGGAATCACATTGGTTTATATAAAAAAATTAAGTATATTTCAAAGTTTTTGCTTTTTAATAGGTATCAAACTGAAAATAGAGACATCTTTTGGCAAGTAACAAAACCCGTACAAAACAAGTTACTCTCTCCTGTGCAGAGGCGGGATAAAACGGGAGTAGGTCGCAAGATCATTAGATACTGAGAAGATGGAAACCTAAACAAAATATATTTAATACAATATTTGCATAACTGCAATACTTCTTGCCAAGCTAAGCACTCCAGAATGCTTACTTAGGTGTCACCTAGAAATGCTCAGTGTCTTCAAAGAAAGACTCTGAATTTTGAAACATTAGCCTCTTTAAAAATTTGTATAAATAGTTTTGGAAATACCACTCAAGGACTAGGCCAGAAGGAAATGACCAATGAGAAACCAGAGATTCTCAGAGTACAGAATCAAGCAGTTAGGTGACAGTTTGGTAACCCCTGCTTAAAGAGCATGTTTACATAAACTATTGCAAGGTAGCCCAGGTATAGGTTTACAGGTTTTTTTAACTAGTCTCCAGTAATTGTCTCTATGAACGCTCCTATTTTGCAGTAAATAGAAGACATCTCACCTTATTCCTATTGAAGATGGAGCAAATACCATTTTCTTCACACATACCCTGAGATAAGATGCATGAATTAGCTACCACACCACAAACACATCGTCCTTGTTTTATGGTAACCTGTCCAAGGGGCCATGCCATCTGATGGCCAAAAAGCCAGCATAAAGCTGCCTATTTAAGAAGCAGTTGCCCGGCTCCTTGAGGTAAAGAACTGACTAAAGGAGCAAAATTGTAAATAACGCACACGGCAGTGCCTGCCGGACTGTCTCTACAGAAAACAGAGAAATTATTCATTTGTATGCATTTTTTTCTGAATAAACAGTATTGCATAACTAAGATGTTTCTCTCTTTGAAGAAATAATCCTGCTTAGATCAAAGGAACAATCATATACTGTGTGGCCCTGAAAGATCTCAGTGTGCCTTAAGAGGGAATATACCTGGTCTCCCAATGGAAAGTAAAGGCATTCAGCTGATCAGATCCTGCATAGTTATCTTCTATAATCGTCAGACCTGCAAAGCACATTTTAAATGCATTGATCCCAAGCAAATTTAAGGGTGTACTTAAACATATGTATAAGGTGCTCTGTTGCACAATGGCAACAAATTTAGATTAAAGAGGTAAAACATTTTGTCTGTGAAACAAACCAGTCATAGTCTCTTTTGCAGCAGGCCACAACATTCTGTTTCATAAAATTAGTTAGCCCTGCACATTCTCAAAAAAGTACAGTGCAGTATGTAGAAAATAAAATTAGAAGTGGTACATTGCTGCATGGTCTGCAGAGCTTACATTACCAACCAGCAAAAAACATTATTGGATGACTAGCAAGACACATACTTGGTCAAATGAAAACCAGAAATGTGATACAGAAAACTGCTCATAGTCTAATATTTCTTATGGAATTCATCCCAATAAGTCTCCTGAGATGTGTTTGCTATTCCTAAGTATTAACCATAAAGTTTATAGTAACAAATTTCAGCATACTGATGGAAATATTGATTCTATGTTAAAGTTATCCATTTGAAATTTGTGCTATTGTTAACTGCTCAGCTAAGTCATATAGTATTTTTTTTTTTATTTCCTGATGGGATAAATTGAGCATGGTAAACAAGAAAATAATCAGAAATTCACTTTCAAGATTGTTTCAGATGACTAGCTGTTAATACTACAAAAAGGCACTTTCAAAAATCATTATCATCTTCATGGTACCACTTTCTGAATAGTAATTACACACAAATTCAGATCAACAAATAGTGACAAATCACACTTCTCTTTCTTTTAAGGGTTTAGCTTTGTACTTTTTAATAACCACAGCTAAAGGCAACATAACATCTTGCTGGAAATTCTACATATCCTGCTTCTTTGTTGCTGCCTTTTCAAAGAGATGCTTTCTGTACAGTGAACTACTAGTATGTATTGAGCACTATGACCTTTATAATTTTGATTTCAACATCAGGTCAACATTGCTAAAGGCAAAAATCTCTCTAACAACCCAAAATGGATCTTTTAAATGTAATTGAACTACAATTCATTCCCACAGGCTTATGAAAAAAATGCCTTCTAAATTTGCAACCAATTTTATAGTATTTGGCCACTGACAATACATGCAGACAGAGAAGCCGGCCCATTACTTTTTGGATTTCATACAATGGTAACTCAGACTAAAGTTTTTATGTTAAGAGAGACAGTCAGCAAGGAGCCCTATGTTAAGAAGAGGCAGAGGGGTACAGGATAATCAAAGCGCATCAGAAACCAAAAAGGCACATTATATGATAGAAACCAGGACGCCATTTCTGCAATTGTTAACTGGCCATGCGGAGGAGGTCCCCTTCCCTGGTGGTCCTTCCTTGGGCAGAGCCAGCTCACAGCTACACAACTGACTGCCTCTCAGGGTCTGCACTTTGACATCATCCCAGAGCAGCTCACACACAGATGTATGTCATGCCTCCTTAGGAAGTGACGTTATCTTGCCAAGAAGATGTTGTCATATTTTGCCCTTACCTATGCATGTAGTTAAGCCATTGACAATGGTTTTTCAAGTTAAAACTGTTCCTAACAATCAACAGCTGAAACAATGCTATTTCTCATCACATTTGATGGATCTGATCCCTCATTATCTTTCTTTGTCCTGTATAGTCACACCTACCTCTGCAAGTGTAATGGTGACTGGATATAAGATATTATCAAAACAGAATGGTAGTTATAAGTAAGAAAATATACTTTAAACTTCTAACTTTTAAACTTATAATTTCATAGCTGGCGAAGACCTTATATTTGATGTACCTGGAGGTTTTTATGTTTGCTGCCTATTATTAACATCAGTTCCTGTTCAGAGTTACCTTTCAGAACAGGCTGCAAAGAGAGGCTGTTCCCGTATTTTCCCAAGATGATTTTGACAGACAGAAACGTACTTTACAGAGGAAGAAAAGAAATAATGTCTTATTGATTCTTTTCCTTTTCTACGGTTGCTTTATTTTCATTACAGGCTTTTCCTAGATTTCCTCTTCTTAGCATGCTGCACAGCTAACTCTATTAATAATTTAATTGAAATACTGTATTAGTATACTGTACAGTTGACAAAGACTTGTCTTAACATTTTTGTTTCCATCTTGATTTTTTTTAACCTAACCTGAGAGTACGATGACCAAGCATTTCCATTTTCACCTTCTCCACTGCAGCTCCTGAGAAAAAAATATAATGGAGAGGAGGCAGAAGGAGGGAGGGATTGCTTCTGGTAAAGGTAGCAAGTATAGTACACAACCACTATCAGAGCTGTCAGGTGTAACAATATGGTAAATGAATCCTCAGTAAATCTTGATTGTATACATCTCTTTCAAAGGCAAAAATGAATAGATGTCAGGGGAAGGAGGGGGAGAAAGAAAAGAAGTGGTCTGTCTTTCACTGTGAATAATCTTTGGTAGATTTACCGTCACCATGTATATTATTTTTTTCCCAGCTAGCAACATTAGCCTCTGTAAAAGCAGAGGAGTAGGACAATTGCACCATCTTTTCTCAATATCAATATGTTCCCTACTCAGCACAAAGCAACATGCTTTTACTATCATTCTTCCATGTAGCCTTTTATTTTCTAATACTTTTGCATATTTAAATATTACTTGCTATCATACACATTCTGGTTTCAAAAAGTCCTAGAGGAATATCATTGTTCCACCATTCTAGTAACCAATTTTCTGCCGTTTTACTGATTTAAAACAGTTGACCCAACAGTGATAAAAACCACAGATAGTAGAACAGAATTCCTAGCAGGTCACATGGAGCAGAAACTCCCTCTTTCAACTGTGAGAAGCTAATTAGCTCCACTGTCTTGGGAAAACTTCAGGTCATGCAGCAAGTGGGTTATTTTGGTGGCTTTACAGCAACATTCCTCTATTTAGGGGTCACTGCTTACTGGATGATATACCTCCACCAAAACTTTGCCAGTTTTCTGCATCTGCATTCTGTCCACAACAAAATACTTCTGACCAATAATTGTGCATCTGTTATGACAATTACCTGTAAGTCAGTATATGAATACCGCTGTTTCAGCTATTTTATACCTAAAGGACCCCACCGAAATTTACTTTCTCGAAAGTGACCTACTAGTTCCAACCAGATTTTGCCTGATCTCTACCAAAACAACATAGGAAAGGAATGCCCAAAATTGGAGTTGCAAAGCAATAGAAAGCCATTGAGAGAAACACACGGATAAAAAAAAATGGATCATTTTTCCTGGTTTAAAATACTACTTAAAAAGCAGTCTTTTCTGTGAAAAAATAAAAATTAAACACAGCAGCCAGAGAAAAACTAAGTACAAACTGCTGTACAAATAAGTTGCTAGTCATGCCACTACCTTTCTCTGTATCATAGAATCATTCAATGGTTGGAGTTGGAAGAAACCTTGGAGATAATCTAAGAGTTCCAATCCCCTGCCAGAGGCAGGGACACCTCCCACTAGCGCAGATTGCTCAAAGCCCCATCCAGCCTGCCCCAGACGTGGGGCATCCACAGCCTCTCTGGGCAAGACGTTCCAGAGAAGCTCTTATACCCAGAGACTCTGGGAACGTGTGTGGTTTGTTTGAAAGACAGGCATGAAAGGAAACATCCCCCGTGTGAGATTTTCCCTGAATCAAAAGGACAAAACCCATCAAGTTTTTTATGGAATATAAAGCTGTTTAGATGTTACTCTAGTGAATGTGTTACCTCCATAAATTCAGGGAAAAGAGCTGACATACTTGCCTCCTTCCTTTTGTGACTTTTTGTAAGAGTTGAGCTATGAAAACGATGGTGACTTGGCCCATCTTTTTCCAACTCTAAAGCGATGAGTTGTGAGAGAAGATCAAGTAACAGGTGGGCCTCTTCGAAAAGATAATAGCACCCTGCCTCCCAAGCCCCCCCTCCCAAAAAAAGGCATGTCATTCCTGGCCTCACTTACTTCTCTTGGATGCAATGTGCTTCCTTCAGGGCTGGGGCTGCCCAGGAGCAAAACAGGGCAGCAGGGACCGGCAGAAAAAGGCAGACGGCGGCTGCTTCACTCCACCTCACCTCGTTTCACCTCATCAGGGTGGCCCTGCCTGGGTGCTGGTGCCTCCAGTCCGAACGAAACGCGCGTGCTCCCTCCACTCACAGCCTCCCTTCTCCTCTCCCAGGCAGCTCACAAAGACCCAGGAGGAAGAGTGAGAACCTGAGTACCCGCATCCCCTCGGCGCAGGGAACGGGCAGACTGGGACACCCCCACCTCACGGAAGGAGCAGCTAAAGAGGAGGGAATGGGAGTGGGAGCGCGGAAGCCTTAACTGCTGCCCCGGGCCCGGCCCCGCCCCGCGACCTTCCCACATCCGGGTTCTTGCCAGCCGCCGCCGCCCGTTCCGCGTCTCGGGGAGGCGGCGGGGCTGGGAGGAGGATGGCGAAGATGGCGGCGGCGGTAGGGCGAGCCGGCTCCTTCGGCTCCTCTTCGCCTGCCGGTTTTTCTTATTCTTCTTCCTCTCCTCCTTCATCTACCGCTACGGCCGCGACCAACAACAACAACGTGGAGCTGCGGGCAGGTGGCGATGAGGACGATGGGCAGAATCTCTGGTAACCGCCCGCCCCGCGGCCGGGGGACTGGGGCGCGCTCTGACCGTTAACGCCCTCGCAGCGACTCCTTATGCTGAGGGGAAGGGTGGGGCGGGGGGGAGTGTGTGTGTGCTTGTGGAGAGGGCTAGCTAATCCCCCCTCCCGGCGTTCCGTCCCTCAGTCAGCCGGGGCGGTAGGGGGGCGCTCCTCCCCTTGGTGGTGGCAACTGCTGCCCTGCCCCCGTTCTCCTATGCCTGCCCAGCCCCGGGGCGAGGGTGGGGAGGCCGGGTGGGAAGCGGCGCCCTCCCTTTCCCCACCCCCCTAAGCCTTGGCCTTCCTCCTCGCCAGGTCCTGCATCCTTAGCGAGGTGTCCACGCGATCCCGCTCTAAGCTGCCTTCGGGGAAGAACGTCCTCCTGCTGGGTGAGGAAGCCATCCCGATCCCTTCCTGTCACGCTCCTTGACGCTTTCTTGGGCCTCTGGGGCTTCTCGGGTTTAGCGCTGGAAGGCAGCGGGGAGGTGTGGGGGGGTTGATGGTGGCAAGGTGCTGCTGGCTTAACCCTCTCGCTTCTTCCTCACGCATGTTTGTTTTTTTTTTTTGCTTCATTTTGTATATCTAATAGCTAAAGGTGCTTTAGATATCCCCCTCTTGGTAGGTACCTCACCATCATACCCTCAGTGGCCTTCCCCCCCTACTTCCTTAGGTGGGGAGTGGTTTTTATTGTCTTTCTTCCCCCAATGAGTGTTGACTTGGGGGTTCCTGCGGGTCCCTCAACCTTTTCTGAAACCTCCCTGGTTGGTGCAACCGGTGCTGGTCCTTGTGGTGTGTCATTCAAGCACGAAAATTGCTTCTGTGGCCCGTACGGTATCAATGACGGCCCCTCCCTGTTGGCTGGAGGGCGGGGAAGGCTGTATGGGTGTGTTGGTTGTGTCCTGCCCACCTGCACCCATCTTGCCAGCAGTAATGCCAGCAGCAGCAAGTTGTGCAGCAGCAACATCGTTTACTGGTACTGGCTTTCATTGTGTTCTGTTATTTCTACCCAGTACATTAGTCCAACCTTGTGTTGGCCAAGGATTAGGAGTTATAAAATTGGACTTTGATAGGGCAATAATGAGAGACCCAGCTGTTATTTACTGTTGAAGAAAAGAAGAAAAATTGTATGTCAAGCAACATTAAAAATTTCATTGGGGAAGGGAGAAATGGATGCTCTCAAATGTGTATGTGTGCATGTATACATATTATTGCTATTATTAGTAGTAGGCTTCTTTTTTTTTTGACTGAAAATCTAGTAAATGCTATTACCAATAGACAGTTTAATGACTCCCAGTGAATATATTTGTTAACTAGCTGCTTCCTCCCTCCTTGGCCAACCTCCCTGTCCTCAGAAAGAACAGTATGTTAGTATTTAGGAATGTGGTTTAAACATAGTGAAGATATTCATGTGGACTTTATGCGCACTATGATTCTGTGTACTCTTGTAGTTTGTACCCTCTTGAGGTTTTTCAAGTTACTTTTTCCCCCCATAATTCTAAAGCAATCACTGTGACACTTCCTGTTTGGATAAACTGAATGGTGGCTTAAAGCTGACTATGAAGGAGAAAATCATGCAAGGATGATGGGATGGTCTAGTGAACCTACTAGCCTTTTATTTGTTGCTTTTTATGTTATATATTTAAGTATGATATTGAGATTGGAAGTTCTATTGATACTAAAGAAAGTAAGTATTTCATAATGATTGACAGCTTTCTATGTGATATTTTAAAACTAAATTGGGTGACTGTTCTTGTTGAAGTTGGAAGATTCTTCTTTAAGCTGTGATCCCTGTCAAGAAGATTACACTCCTGTTGTTCCTCTCAGTAGTCAGGCAATCCTTAGTACTCAATAACTGGAGGCTGTGCTTCCTTCATAGAGAGGGCACCATAGAATGTTTCCAAACGCTCATTTAGTTCTTAATATTTAATCTGTCTTAGAAATATTTTATTTTATACCTGTTTATGTAGAGCTTATAGAAGGACTTAATGTAATGTTCTTTCTTTTTTTTTTTTTTTTACTGATACATTTTTTAAAAGATGTGCAGATTTGTGGAAGAAATTCTAGTTCTTTCTTAGGAATTGTGTTTTCTCGAAGGCCATGATCCAAGGGAAAAAAAAAAAAAAATTGGCATGTATTTAGGAAAAAGAGCATCAGATCTGAGGACTAGCCAATGAGGACCGTGGCCATGTTCTTTGTGAGAATACCTAATCCTTGCTGTTCACTTGCAAGTTGTGATGCTGCTCCTGAAGCATGCTCACACAGGAAAAGGAGAGGTCTTATGTATTCTGTATTGGGCAGACTCAGTATGTGAAGTTCTGTCTCTTCAAGTTCTTGAGCTATGTATTTGCAATTTCTCTATTATCTTGAGTTTCTTCTGTTTTTAAGCTTTGTTCCTTTAAATAGTTTTGTACTAACTTTTGTTGTTAATACAGATCGCTTCTAGCTGTGACTATTTTCAGTTTCATCATTCTTTGAATACTTTTAAGCAGGAGATGTAAAACTGACCAGGGTCTCGATAGTCTTTGCTCATTTTGTGGTAGACATTTGCAGTATATACAGTTGCATTGGTCAAAAACTCCTAGCAGAAACATGATATATAGTGACAAATGGATGCTTATTTTCAATAGAAACTGCATTTTTAAAAAAATAGAATCCCCTAAGCCTCCAGCCCATTCTCTGCCCCCTCTTCCTCACAAAAAACCCCAAAACCAAAAAACACCCACAGAAAAACCCACCACTTAGTGTTCTTTTGTTTGCTAGGGCAAATTTTCTACTTTGCCTACAGCATTTATATTTTTTTAAACACTGTATATACTTGTATGCCTAGTTTTTCTGGGAACCTGGCTATGACTGGCATGCTAATTCTGCTATTTCAGTATTTGATTTTAGCTATGTTAGCATGTTCAAAAACCTGGAAAGCAGTTTGAGGCATCACAGAAACAACTAAAGGAAATTGGAATATCAAATGTTAATCTCTAGATATGGCACATAGCTTTGTGAAGTGAAGGTTAACATATAATACTGGTAATTCTGCTCAAAATCAGCCAAAAAATGTAATTAACTTAGTTTTACTTCTCCAAAGTCATTTTACAGACGTTTTTTCAGTCTCTTTCTGTGTATACTTTAAAATTTGATTCACACTGCATGTACCATAAAAGCATTTTTCTGTTCTTGTACAAACAAATAATAAAAATGCAAGCTTTCCTAAACTTTTCTGTAAGGCAAGTGTGCTCTGATTCCTTGGCAGTTCTTGTTATGGTGACTGTAGCTACCTCTTTCAGCAAACTATACCAGCAGAAAATGTAACATGTCCCTGCTTTTTTAAGGAAATTGGGTGCTCTCAATGACATTTCTAGCTACTTTTTGCACATAGTCAAAGGTGTGTGGTTTTGTTGTTGTTGCTGGGGTTTTCTTCTTTTTTTTTTTCTTTCTCCTGAACTGTCTCTTCTGCTCACCTGTGTAATAAAAGTAGCTGAGCAGAGGAGATACTTTTTGTTGAGCCTGTTGAGAAAACTGATGCTTATAACTGGGAGCTCTTGTCTTTATTCCCTTCCTGAGATAATTATATCTGAACCAGCAAGTGGAATAGAGGAAGCAGTTAAGAAGCCACCATTGCAGGTTATGGATGGAATCTATAAGGCTATAGAATGCATGAAGGCTTGAGTTCAGAGACCCAAACTAATAATTTATCCAGTAAACTGCAACATGCATTCAAGCAGTAATGTTCAAACTCATTCCAGGGTGCACAAGAAAACAGGCTTCCAGCTTGCAAGTTAACTGAGTAGTTGCTTTCTATCTGGGCTTTGTATGTCATCCATTCCTCTGTCTCTGAAGCATAGTAGATTCTCTGCCTGCAATTCTAATGATGTCAAACCATCCAGTGACACATGTACACCTGACTCCAAGTGTCTGAATAGCACACTTATGCTTCTACTGAATCACTAGCATTTTGGTTTTGTTTATGCATTTTACCCCACTTAATGATCGAGGCTATACATTTAGTGGGCAGTGAGTGTTCAACTGCCTTGTGTCCACATTTTCTCTTTACCCCAGACATCTCACTTTGCAGGGCCAGGCCTGTTTGTTTGAATCCTTGAGCTCTGCTCCTGTCCAGTGGCTGTCAGGATGCTTGAGAAGAAGTTTCCACAATCTACAGCTAATTTACAGGTACACTTTTCTGTGTGTACATGTATTGGGAATGGCTGTTATTGTAGAAGATGGTACATCTTGAAGAGCAGTTTTTAGCTTGCTACTTTTTTTTAGTGGATCCCTGGAATACAGTGAACTTCAAAGTTAAGTTCTGATACAACAAATTGTCATAAGAGTATATAAAATCAATATAAAATCTGCTTACATTTAATTACGCATTTATACTTACATTTTATAGTGTTGTACTTGACACTATAAAATTTACTTTTCTGCTTTATTTTTTCATATTCAAATAGTTGAAAGTTTTGGTGTGGTCGTTACAGCCAAGTTTTGTTTCAGTCAGCAGAGTTATACTTCTAAAGTGTTGATTTTTTTTTTTTTTTTTTTTGATGGGGCATTGACCTAGATAAAATTCTAATTGCTTGTTTTGCAGCTACATTCTTTTAGAACTAAGTAGGATTTCTTCATAGTGTTCTTCCTGCTCTAATACCTTTCCAAAAAGCTGGAATTACATGGATGTTGTGTAGTAAAACTTATTTAGAACAGCACAGGAAGTTCTGAAATTCCTGAATTGCATTTATTTTAGTTTGTCTCCTCTTTGCCAGAGGTGCTGCTGATTACTGGATCTGTCTCTGAAATAGCTCCAAAGGAGAGGAACAGGAAAAGGAATTGTGCTTCTGTGTTCTCCAGGCAGATTAGTGACAGGAGTACCGATAAAGATGTCCCTTTGATAGTAACACAGGATTGTTCTGTTTTGGTAGTGAACCTGGGTAGAACACACTATATGCCTTGCTGCTGTGCTAAAGCAGAAGGCTTGCATTAGAGAAGTATCATCTTCTTATTAACTGCAGAATTTTCTGCAATATTTGGCTTTCTCTAGCTGTGGGTTTCTCCAAGCATAAGTAACGCTGTTAGTACTGAACCTGTTTCTACAGTCAGGCTAGTGGCTGTGGGACTTGACAAAAGGTGTGCTGGAACAGTGGTCTACAGTCTGCTTTTTAACATATTGTAAAGCAGAAGTGCAATTAAGGGTCTCCTTAGAAAAGTTATTTAATTTTTCAGTGCCACAAAGATAACAAATTAATCATATTGAGGGGAAAGACTTAGCTGGTGGAATAAAACAAACTTAGAGGAGGATAAGTTGGGGGGGGGGTTGTTCAATGAGTAAATCACAATTTAGTGGCAAGTTATTTGAAGACTTGATGTGACCTACTTATTGTGAACTTCTGTGTTGTTTTGAGGGATTCCAGAGAAGGATCTTGTCAGCAAGAAATTTTGTTCTTCATTTCTCTGAAAGCAAACTAAATTTGGCCTACTCTGATTATTTCCATCTTGTGTTGCAAAAGGAATTCTTCAGTTACTATACTAACATACTATATGCATACTATAATATGTGTAGTCTCTTGCACTAATATGTGGCTGCGGAAAAGGTAGGCATTGGCTTGTGAGAGTATTTTATCATGAAAATAGCTATCGTACACATGCACTTAGTTCTAGTAGGAAGAAGGCTTTTATGTCTGCACTCCACATGGTGTGGAATAGAGATTTTTCTCTTGACTCTGGGAAGGCATCTTTGCCCTGTTGATAACTTTGCCCTGTGACTTTGTTCTATCTTATGTAAGTGAGGTGGGTTTTTTCTATTTAGAAGCATCCGATGCTTTGTTAGAAATACTAGCTGTTGTGAATTGTTCTACCAAAAAGCTGTCTTTTGCTTTGTAAAAAAAAAAAAAAAGCCTTTTGGAGTCGGGTGGAGTGTAAGGGGTTAATTAGGACCATTATCTCTACTTTTGCTTGATCTTGAACATATTTCTTTAGAGATGAGTCCTATAATTCCCATATCAAGCTGAATCTTAGTTGATGCTTTTAAAAAGCAAACAAAAAAAACTCCGTCAAGGAAGAAGTAGAATTATAGATTACACGCAATTAAGGGTTTTTCAAAGAGCTATAGGGAAAAAAAAATCAGATCCCTGAGTGGAAGTGGGCAAACCAACCAACACTAGCGACACAAAAGAAACATTCACCTCTTGCTTCTTTGCCTTGCCATATTTTAAACACACTTGATGTTTTACAGCAGAGAAATAATTTAAATAAAGAGGAGTTTTGACTTGAGATTGATATTTGACATTGATTGCTCTTCTGTATACAGACTTCTTAAACCAAGACATTTCTTGCTTCTCACAGAAGTGAAAATCTATTCTGCATTCACTTTCAACTGAAAGAAATGTGAAAATAGTAGTAAATAGTAAAGAGTAGTAAGTAGTCTTAACTTTCAGTTAAACATTTTAAAATTTAGAGAAGCTCTGTAATAGAGAGCCTAAGTTCTCTCTAATGTGATAGTTTCAGGTTGAACAGTTTAAGTAGCAGTTCATAGATAAGTGCCTGCTTGCCTGCATCCACGATTCATTCATTCACCTCAGCGCCCATCTTTACTGTCTACGGGTGACCGTTTTGCTAAATTCCCTATTGCAGCAGAATGCTTAGTGACACTCCATTTCCCGCTCAGTAATCCTGCGTTTTTCCTGGAGCAGTGAGAGGGGAGGCGGCTGGGCAGGGGGTTGCGTGAGGGCTCCCTGTGTCCCTGCGGGCAGCGGCAAGAAGGTGGGTGGGTGCCATCGAACCCTGCTCATGGCGGGAGCAGCACCTTGGACAGAGAAGCTTTGCTGAGCACAGTCCCGGGCTCGGGGCTCCCCAAAGGAGCGCAGCGCAGTGGGGTGGGGAGAACAGCTTTTCTTTAGTTGAGTATAAGGGCTTTTCGTTTTGTTAACAAGATGGTAAAATACCGAGCGTAAGCAGATTGGTTTGGCTTTATTTCAGCTGTTACCTAGCCTGACTTTTCTGCAAAATTAAATCTGCCCCTCTTGTGTTCAGCTTTGCTGTGTAGCACTGCTTGCTACAGAAGCACCACTTCTGTTTCCTCACTGTGTGGTTTGATGTAATGGAGAATTTTAGGTTTTACTGTGTGAAACGAGGATCTTTTACTTGCAAAAGAATGCAAAGTGTTAACTTTTCAATGATCTACTTGATTATTATTCTACCATGCAGTTCTATATCAAGAATTGTGTGTTAGAAATGTTTTGCTTGATGAGCTTATGTATCGATGCCAATTGTGAATTTGATTATCGCACACTCTAGAAATAAAGAAGAACCTAAAGGATTTTACATCTGAAAAATTTGGAGTGAAGAGGAACTTCTGGAAGGTGTATGAGGCTCTGATTTATATATTGCTCCATTAAAAAAAAAAATCTGTTTCATAATATTAATATGCAATGATTATGCAAAGTCTGAGAAATATGAAATTTCCTTTTTGTGTGAAACTAAGCAGCACTTTTTCGTATACTTTAGAGATAACCAGAGATGACAAAAAAGATAAATATGTGCAAATGTCTTGGGGTCTATAATTTCAAATGCAATATAGTGTGTATATGTACCCTTACTGCTTAAAAAAGCATATATATGCTTTTATACATGTCCCTGGTAGTACTTAACACTAATTGCATTATTGTACATTATCCATCAAACCTAAAATGGCTAATAGATTTTAATTTCCTCACAAATATTTGCCCCCTCCTGGAGGAGAGAAGCTTCTATATATATATTAAAGGCATTACAGTAAAATGTTTGAATTTTGAGAATTCTTAAAAGCTAGCATTGTATGCACTTAGAATTAATTTGCTAATGGGATTTGTAACAACTGTTCAGGAGTTCTAGATAAGCACTGGTTTAAGATCATTTTGTGTTTTGATATTCTTGCTGAAGAGTAACTACAAAGTAAAATTATACTGCTGCTCTTTTCCAGCATAACTCAATATATTCAAAGTGGCTTTTATGTTTTATATTGGAGACTTTAGGTTGGAAAAAATAAATTAATAACAAGGATACAAATACATTTGCAGCTGTTACAATTTTAAAAGGTATATGCAACATAATAAAAATAGAAAGTAGGGGTAGATGGAACCTCAACTCTTAGCATGTTCTCTTGACCAAGGCAATAATTTTTTCCTAACTTTTTATGAATTGTGTGGGCAAAAAGGAGGAAGTCCTTATGTCATATATGATGGTCCTGGTTTTACAGGTCATCCTGTTTGTAGACTAGTTGGTTTATGCATTGCTAACTTGTTTTGGACCACTTGTCAGTATCGCTTCTCATCCTTTTCTCCAGATCTTTTGGTTTCTATTATCTGCAAACAATTACCTGAGTAGTTAATGACAGCAGTACTAATCTCTTCAAACTTCACTGATGCATCATTCTGGCTTTCTAGTGAATGATGAGCGCTGCTCTCTTCATGCAGTAACTTGTATGATATAGTTACTTATGTCAGTGATCCACCTACTTGATCTTGGTGTTTTGAAATGGGTGGATATAAGGAGAAGGGAGTAGAGAAGGTTATTCACAGAACAAATTAAATTTAAGTAATTCTATGATGGAAGGCTGTGTGCATGTGTCCAAAGGTACTAATTTTACATCAAATCAACTTGCCTTATGCTGTACTGATAACATTTCTTTCTGTGTAGTCTGAAGATAATCACTGGAAAGCTTGAGAGGGGAAACGAAATTCCAGCTCTTATTTTGGCATAAGATACTCAACAGCATTGGACCTTAGATTACTGCAGGCATTTGGAAATATGGGTGTGAGAAGGAAATTGGGGGTCCTGGTAGACAGCGAAATGACAATGAGCAAGCAGTGTGCTCTCGTGGCCAGGAAGGCCAACGGAATCCTGGGCTGCATAGGGAAGAGCGTGGCTAGTAGGTCGAGGGAAGTCATTCTCCCCCTCTACTCTGCACTGGTGAGGCCACAACTGGAATACTGCATCCAGTTCTGGGCTCCCCAGTTTAAGAGGGAAAAGGAGCTACTGGAAAGAATCCAGTGAAGGGCAATGAAGATGATTAAGGGATTGGAGCGTCTCCCTTATGAGGAAAGGCTGAGAGAGCTGGGACTCTTTAGCCTGGAGAAGAGAAGGCTGAGGGGAGACCTTATCAATGCCTATAACTATCTAAAGGGTGGGTTGAAGGAGGAGGGAGCCAGACTC
>BJBW01004691.1:164909-185204 GCA_004320125.1 Scolopax mira | reverse complement strand
CATGCTCTAGCTCTGGGCAATCCTGCTTTGGCGGGGAAGTTGGACTTGATGATCTCTACGGTCCCTTCTAACTCTAAAAATTCAGTAAATTCAGTGAAATCAGACAGCATACAGCTATGATAAGTAAAGGGTTTGTGGGATGCATGTTTCAAGTTTGCCTATATTGTTTAGCATGAGCATTTTCAAACTAAATTTGCATAGATATTATCATTTGTGTAAGTATGTTTTACTTAAGTGTATCTTTTGTCATGTTTAGAACTTTTTATAACCACAGATGTTTCTTAGACTTTAATAGTAGCCACTTTTGTTAAGAACTGGCAGATGTACTTTTGCAGAAGATACTAAACTTTCCCAATTACAACAAATTGTAATCTTTATTGCCACCTATGTGAAACAAACTACTATGCAAGAAAACTCAGCTGTTCTGAGAAACTAGAAAAACTGTTAAGAACAATTCCTCTTGAAAAGGAATAACATATTTTGTCTTACCTTTTGAGCCTTCTGCTAGCACAAATTAATTGAAGCTGCCTGTTCAAAAAGGTAAAATAACAGAATGAATCACACAGAAATTGTTGGCAAAAGTAACAGCAACTTCAGCAGCATAACATGTCGGTGCAACAGTCTTAATAAAGTCTCCCTAGTTATTTCTAAATGACAAATTTAAGAAGCTTGGCTAAGTACTTAGGTGAGGGCAGAGTAGGAACTGTAATTTTTCTCTGGCAACAAAGTTTGAATGCTTCACTTCTTGGGCAGAATTTTTATTTAAAAGATTATTCTTACAAGAAAATGAAAAGCTCAGTGTGTGAATAGAAAATACCTGTGCTTTCCGATGTCTATTTAAAATTAGCTATAATTGTTTGCTTAGGTGCATCTTGATTTTGCTAGTTAAGAAACTAACAAACAAACTCTTAAATGTTGAAAAAGTGAAAAATGAAGTTATGTCAGTTTAACTTCTCTATACCCAACCATGGATTAAATCTCTTCTGATCCTATTTTTCTCTCTCTCACTTTTTTTTTTTTAAATGCCTTTTTATTCCATTGTGTAGAATGCCCTGGGCTACTTCGAGTAAACACTCTTGTGCTTTCTGGTAGCTTTTAGACTATTGGTGAACTCTGAAAATAAAGCTGAACTCTAAATTTAACTCTTCATGTGGTAATATTGGGAATGATATGTTGAGTAAATTCAAAATCAGCCTATCAAGTTAGGATTTTTCTGCTCTGTTCTGTGGTTATATCTGTAGTCATTTTAATGTAGCCATAATATTGTCTATAAGGTCATGGCCAGTTCCCTTTAAAGGGAAAACTCTTACATTACATTTAGAGGTGAAAATGACTGTCCTTGAACTTGCCTCTTTGCTATGTAGTTTAAGCAAGTACTTGTACTCTCCCTGTATGGGAAAGACTTGAGGAAAAAATATGTTCTGTTTGGCATAAAACTGATAAGGTACTTTTTAGTAACGTGGTTTTAATCTTGATTTTATAAATTGTGAGCGAGTCCCAAGAATTGTTTAACTGTTATGTGCCTGTTGTATTGCCAAATTAAGAGTGGCAAAACTCCACTTCTTGTCCAAATTCAGCTTGATTACTCTTTCAAACCAGGAGTGAATGGATCTGGATTGCAGGCTTGTGACTGTGAGCATGCACAAATACAAATACAAACTTACAAGCATTGTAAGACAATATTTACTATTTGTTTACTATTTGTCACCTCTTTCTAAGGTTTCTTTACACCTGTAACAGAAAAAAAGATCTAAAGAAAACAAACTATAAAAGCTTAGGAAACAGATTTGCCTTACTGAGCCTGGTGGTGTGTGCTGTTTGATTATAAGAGTTGTAAATTCTTTTCTTCTGACTGTAAGATGAGCTTACTGTGACCTGAACTCTGCTTTAGAAAGACTTCATTACCACTTTGGTTGCAGTTGAAAGGCTGAATTTGTTTGAGGTGTTTAACTACTCCTTAAGGTATCTTTTTAAAGATACCTATAAGAGCCTGTTTTAGATGGGATAGTTGGTGGCATAGTGCCTTATCAATAATTAGAAATAAGATTTGAAACTGAGGCATGCACTTTGAACAGATGGATGAACATCAATGAAAAGATTGATGTTATATTTCAAAACTGTAATGAACTCAGTCACCCTGTTAATATATGGTTTCCTTCTTGCCCCAGGCATTTTTTAATATGCAATTGTGATTAAAGATGAGTGGTATCTAACTTCTGTCTCTCCAGGTGAAGATGGAGCAGGTAAAACTAGCTTAATAGGAAAAATTCAAGGAATAGAGGAATACAAAAAAGGAAGAGGAATGGAGTATTTGTATTTAAATGTGCATGATGAAGATCGAGATGGTAAGTTTTCTATCTAATAGTATCTTAAACCAATTTGAAAGCAATGGCTCAGTGGAGTGGTATTTGGCATGACAGTGGGATGGTTTGCTTTCTTTGTAACTTGCAGGAGTACAGCTTAGGCTATGAGTGATTTGTATCATGAGGAATTGTAATTCCCTTAGTAGATACCATGAATGACCACTTAAATGGTATAGGAGAGGAACTAGTCAAAAGAAAAGGCTGAAAAGAGCGGGGAAGCAGTCTTAGCTGCAACATTCTGAATGCATGGTAGGCAAAAGTACCTTTCTGAGGAAGAGATGCCCAGGCTCTTATCTTGCATCTCAATTACTGTAACAAATATTTATTTCTTTGAACATACAGAGAAGCCTTTGTCATGGTGGTATCAGAATCTGCAAGATTATGTATGATGTATTGATGTGCATAATGCTGAAGGAGACTTTAAAAACAAACAGCAACAAAAAAGCCCCTAAAACACCAACCCAAAAATTTGAAGGAATGAGAAAGAAGTAGAAGCTGTATTTCATCTGGCTTGAATTGGCTTATGGCTAGAAAGTAAAAAAGATGTTTAAGATACAGACCTCGAATACCTGCAGCTATGGAATGGATAATCGATGCTTTTATAAAGGGGAACAAGGGAAAGAGCATGACCAAGCACTGTAGAGGTGCAATGAATTATCTAGAATCAATACTTAGGAGTGGGGTGTGAATAAGGACATAATGGGAGCTGTGGGTAATATGGGAACTCTTGTCTATACTATAAGAACAAAAATAGATAGGGGAACCAGAAGAAGTTGGCACCTGACTTCCATGTCTTAAAGATGCTTTGACCAGAGTTAAGAGGATTGGGAGTTTGACTAAAAATGTCTTTCTCAGAACTTCTGTAGCAGGTAATAAACTTACCTGAAGGCAAAACAGAATTGTATTAAGCTATCTAATTTTGAATTGCCAGCTCTTCATTTACTGCAGAAGTGTCTGAATATCAGAGTATAGTGTTTTGGGGGAAAAAAGCAGTGGGATGGTCTATTTGCATGGTGATTGTCCTTTTGCAAAATCTAAAGAATAACTGTCTTGCCTTCTAAGTCCATCTAAATCATTAAAATTTTGCAGTTCTGCTCCAGTTTTCTGAAGGGCCAAGGCACGTTCTGTTCTTTAAGAGTTATATAGGTATATCATGTTGGAATTTTGAAGGGGAGATGGCAGTCCTTGAGAGCTGAGCAGACCAAGGGCTGAGAAGGGATGGCTGAATTCACCCAATTTCCCCCTTCCAAGTTGATCTTGAAGAAAACATTTTCTTTCTTGAAAATGGTGAACGTTATTTTTTTAAATGTTGAGCGCTATCTCTAGATTCTCACTTTTAGGTAATGTATTTCACATCTTCAGTTATCAGCCATTAAACATGAGGGTTTGGAAGAGGAGGGATGTTCTCCACAAGCTGCAGTTTGCTGCCTTGTTATGTATGTTTGACTGATAAAACATGTCATCTTTCTTCCTTGTATTTTACGTGTCTAAAGAAGACTTGATAGCCATTATGTAGTGGACTGTTTCAAGTAAGCCTCAAAATGTGTTGGTTTTTTTTTTGTAGACCAAACAAGATGTAATGTATGGATTTTGGATGGTGACTTGTATCACAAAGGTCTTCTTAAATTTGCGATGGAGGCAAGCTCTCTAAAGGACACTCTAATTATGTTGGTAGTAGACATGTCTAGGCCTTGGACTGCACTGGATTCTTTACAAAAATGGTCAAGTGTTGTAAGAGAACATATTGACAAGTTAAAAATTCCTCCTGAAGAAATGAAAGAAATGGAACAAAAGTGTGAGTATTCTGCAAATATATATGAGAATCCCTTTTAATAAAATATGCTTAATGCTTTCTGTACCATTTAATCTCTCCATTGTGTCTTTTTCATTTGAAAATGTTATTTAAAATAAGGAGCTATCAAGCAAGTCAAGCTTTAGATAGGTCTCAAGTAGCTATTTGAAAAACACTAGTATTTCTTTCTAACAGAAGTACCTTTTGGTGGGGCAAGGAGCTTCCCCCAGCAAACAGCTGGGTTGAATTTACAATCCTGCTTCTTACAGATTTTTCTAGATAAGATTCTCTTAAGTGAAAAATCTTACCGGCTTTCCAGTTTTAATTTTATTTATTTAAAGGCAAATCACTGCATAATTTCCTATAATTAGCCAGTCTAGAGAATTTGGGACCTGTTCTTTGCCTACCAAAAGTGTAAATGTTGAAAGGATTCATTACAGCATGATAATGTCTGGGTGCTTTCTACTTGAAGAGTTTTATCATTATTATTATTATTATTGATACTAATGCAGGTATAAGTTTGTTTTGGCATAACTATGATATAGCTCTATTGGTGCCTTGTTTTTTTAGTTTTAAACATGCAGAACACAAAGATTTTGTAGGATTCCTTAAATCTGATTGAACTCGCTAATGTCATAGCTCCATACTGCTTTTGGGTGGTCGCTGTGTTTCCCTTGGGATACCAAAACATGAGGCTCTCATGTTCATTTCTCAATTAATTACTACATGGAAGAGCACTTGAGAAAGCTTGATTATACTTTATAAGTCTGAAGCTGCTCTTTGAAACCGGTACGTTCTTAAGCAACTGACTACCAGATTGATGAGGAGCTTTTTCAGAAATGCAGGCTGTAGCCATGCTGTGATAAAGTAGCCTCTAAGGTTAGGTGCTACTCTGGGTATGAGAAGTTGGTTGTTTTGAGAGAGAATCTTCTAAGGGAAGCATCATCCTCAAGAACTTGTTTAGGAGGGAGGAGCTGAGCTCTCTTGGGTGTGGTTTTTGGTTTGGTTTGGCTTTGGGGGTTGGCATTAGTGTGTGTATATTAAACAGCTGCCTAAACAGTTTCAGGGTCAGATTTGACTGGATAAAAGGACATAATACCTCTGTTAGTAAAAATGTGTAGGCTGATAGTTTTGCTTTTTTACTGACTGAGTGAACAGAATAGCGAAACTCTATAAAATAAAAAAAAAAATTAAGTGAAGCAAGTCGAGAAAAGCAGCCACTTATTAAAAGTTTTATCTGTTCTATTGTTCTTTTATCATCTGGTCTAACTGTTACAGGTATTGATGGTCTGCCTGTTTGGTATAATAGAGCCCTGGTCACAATCCAGATATGGCTGGAAGCTGCATTTGTTTTGAACCTCCTGTGATGGGCAGCAGCTTGATGCTGCTAAAAGGAGAAGGGAGGGGTCTTGCTTGGCTGATTTCTGGCTATCTGGTTCTAATTTATTCTTCTGTCAGGCTCAATGCTCCTGTGAGCTGACTTAACTTGCTAACAGGACTGAAATCTACTGAGGGTTTGTGTGGAGGTATGCTGCTGTTTGTCTTCCAGGTCTTGCAAAGACAGACCCTGTGAGGACTAAAACTGGTGTGGGAGGGCATTAAGGGATGCACAGCAGCTGTGTGTGAAGGGCTAGAGTAAGTGAAGTCTTGTGGCCTGGTTGCTTTAATTGTGTCTCTAAGGAAGGCCTGAGATTGTATTCCACAGTGTTTGCGCCCCGATTCCACTGCTACATCAGTCCTCCTCCTTATTGTTTTCTGTACTTGCATAAAGGTTAGTATGTCTTAATCATACAACAGGAATTTTAAGAAACCACTGGAGGACTTCTAGCACTGGAATAGCATGATTTTTATTTTAGCATGCAAATATCTCAGAATAAGACAGAATGCTGTGTAGAAAAGACTCCCTTTAGTGACTGGCATATCTTGGTGAGAACTCTGGGTTTAAAACACAGTCAATTTGGGAGTCTCTCAGAAGTTCTCAGACCAGACTGAAGTAGCAACATTCCCTGAATGAGAGCCTGAATTTGATGGTATAGTAGAGATGATAATTTGTGCATGTGCTCTTTGTTATTGTGAACTCCAAGATGTGTAGAAAAGTTGAATAATCTTGGCCTAATAAATCTATTTTTTTTCCTTTTTTTTTCTCTAGGCTGTTGAAATAAGTCTTGCTTCAACTAATGCTTTTCTAGGTATAAACTCAGAGGGTTTCAATCAGTTTAGTGAAGGTAGGGGTGAATTAACATAAATCAGGACATTGCAGTGAGAATGTACTGGAGTAGTAAGCTGCTTGTGTGCATGATTCAGCTAAATTGTCTTGCTGCCTGATTTTTGGCAGAATCAGGATGTTACTCATGGAAAAGTAATCAGTAGTAGGTTTTGGTAGAATCCTGTTCCTCTGTGTGAAATGAGACATGTGATGTGAAAGATATAGATATTTTATGCTGGATATTGCATCCCTGACTGTAGGAACAGTGACTGTGCAGAGGCATTAATTAAAAAATTAATTTTTTTAATTCTTGTTATATTCTGACTTGCCTTCCTTGCTAAATTTTAAAGTAGTATCTGATCTATTGTAAAAGCATACCAAATACTTAATATGCTATTAACTAATTATAAAGGTAGTTAATAACAAATGTTTGTGTATTCTATTCTTTTTATTTAGTGCTATTGTAGATTTGCTGTGCAGAGAGAGAAAAGTGTGGACAAAGGGGTTTTAGGTAAAACATGGCACATAGTAGCAGCTAAGCAATGTGTGGAAGGCTTAATTTTGTTTATTCTAACAAACTGTTCCATTAACTTTGCCAAGAAGAATGCAAGGAAACTTGTACCCTTTAGGAAACGTATCAAGTAATAATAGTTAATAACAACTGCCTAGTGGTCCCACAATAATAAAAATGGTTTAATGTTGTCCTTCTGGACAGTTTTATCTGGTCATGATCTTCTGGCTGCTGTTTTAGCAGATCTCAAACTCAGTAGTTCTGTCTTGTGCTGCACAGAGCAAACAAATAGCACTTGGTGCATGTTCAATTTTTTTCAAAATAAAGAAGCAGAAGTACTATACAGTCAACAGTGCTAGAGATCGAGCAGTGGAAATCTTTGTTGAAATAATAAAGTAGCTGATCTTTTAATATAACTCTTTTTACTTTCAGTGGTAAGAGACTTCCAGGAATATATAGAACCAGGCGAGGATTTTCCAGCTTCTCCACAGAGAAGAAATACTTCATTACAGGAAGACAAAGATGACAGTGTGATTTTACCCCTGGGTGCAGATACACTAACATGTAACTTAGGCATTCCAGTAGTAGTAGTTTGTACAAAGGTTTGTTTCATGTTTTAGGTTTTTTTAATGTATTTTATTTAAGCAACTCTGTCAATTGTGGGTTTGGGGTGGGGAAGCACATGGTTCTTCAGTCATTCTGAGTACCTTAGTTAAGAATTCTTCACAAATGATTAAATGTTGAAGGTTGGTTATTTTCTGGAAGCCCTATGATTGCATGTAATTTAATAGTAACTTTTTCTTAAGTTCTACCAGTTTTCAGGAATTGAGGAATATCTCAGACCTGGTTTTATTCCTAGAAATGAGCCAGTCAGTAAGCAACTAGAATTCCCCTTGATATCCACAGTTGTCCTTATTCTGTAAATAGTGTTTTGGTAGAGTTTGGATTTTTTTAATATTTCTGATCTTTTTAGAAAGGTGAATATATTTGAGGGTTCTAGTTAGTAAAGTGCTGCTCCATTAACTTTCCTCAATTCTTGGCATATTTCTGTGATCTGTTTTGGTTTCTGATGAATGTGTAACCATATTACTAGTTTAAAGAAAAAGTGCTATGATTCTCTTGTAACTTCTTTGGGGGTATTTTTATTTCCTTTTTTTCCCTTGGCTCTTCAGTTCTCATTGGCATTAAGCATACTGCATCTGTAGCCTCTGCTGGCCCACAGTGAAAGAATAAACCTTTTGATGCATAAGCTATTCCTTCACTGGGAAGCTAATCCTCTCATTTGAAAAGCACCTTTTTTATTTCACCTGCTGGCCTGGCTCTCCATTATTCCTCTTTCCCACACTGTGCTGCCTTACCCCCTTTTTTTCTGTTTCCACATTTCTTATTTTTGCCTTTCTTTGCAAAGGGCTAGTTAGTAATTGAATTAAAAAATACTATTTCCTGTAATACCGGTGTGTGTCAAAAAAAAAAATCAAACAAAAAACCCACCACTGTTGTGCAGAAAATGGTAGTGTCATTCAGTGGGTCAGTCTTCAACAAAGACTTTGAGTTATTGCTGAGAACATGGGGTGGGTGAATGAAAAATGTCAGTTTAACTCAAGTTAGTGCTCTGCTGACCACACTACATGCATATCAAGTTATTAGAAAGATATATTTTACTCAATTGCACATCTGAACTATCTCAGCATGTTTTTGCTTTTCTCTGTATCACCTGCCCTTCTCCGTTTCCCTTGGCCAGTTGTGAACTGGATGTGTAGCAACACCAGTATTTTAACAGATAACTGAAAGTGGTATATTAATTTTGTGTTTATCTTACAGTGTGATGCCATCAGTGTTCTGGAAAAAGAGCATGACTACAGAGATGAACACTTCGATTTTATTCAGTCACATATCAGACGGTTTTGCTTACAATGTATCCTTTAACACATCATGAAGATGATAATGACTCAATTGAATCTTTGCCTTAATTATGACTGGCTTAAAAGAGTATTTGCATCTGTATCAAATTAGTATGCAACTCCTTTAATGTAGCTGGCAGTCAGCTTCAGCTACCCCCTAAGACAATGTTGACTTAAATGTATTTATTTCTTTTTACTGAGCTGCAAGAATCTTACCCTTGCCAAGAATTTATATACTGCCTTTATTTCCATATTTAGGAGTCAGTTTGGAAATTGGCACACCTTGGCTGACAAGATCCCTGAAATAACAACAACAAGATAACTTAAGTATGATCATGCTTCAGATGCACATAAGGCATGTTATTCTTTTTGATGCAGTGTCTTCAGTGTTCAGTGATGCCACAGGATGAGGTGATGAGGGAAGGAAAGAAGCATGAATTGCTGTAGGAAAGATCAGCTTGTGTTGGCACAGAGACAATGCATATAAGATGTCACTGTGCAGCTTTTTTTTTTAAAGAATATAAAATACTGTTTAATGTTATTTAGTCAGCTAGATGTGCTAAGGTCTAGATTTTGTAGGCCAGTCATACTACATTGTGTTGTCATCATTTATGCTGTGGTAAAGGGAACTTTAAATGCTACTGGTGAAAGAGCAGTTAACAGTTGGAAAAATTGGTTCAAAAACCTGAGACCTCAGCTGAATGCCAAGATGACACTTCCTTCAAAAGGCTTTCAAGACCTAATTTTTCAAAATGGAATTATGGGTAATTGTAATAAGTCTTGTGGATGGAGAAAGACTATGAAAGATTACTAGGAATTAGTCTCTGTGACTGTGTATGCCATGTACAATTTGGAATTCTGTTCTAAACTTCGCTGAATGGGAATCAGGTCCCATTATATAACTTTCTTTTAGAATTTTAATTGCACGCATGTAGAAATAAATTAGGGGGGATTGGCACTTTTATAATACCAAATTAAAAATTACTCAAAACTTCTCTGGCTGCTTTTATTAATCCTGTGCATAAATTCTGTTAATTTGATACTGAACCATGCTGGAATACCAAGCACTCTCTTGGTCTTTTAGTAACTGACACACAGCACAACTCATTTGCCTTCGTTTCATTCAAAAGCAGATCACTGAATAATGTAAGAGCTTGTTCCCCTAATTTAAAAACCCAGGTAGGGAAGTGGAAGATTTTTGTCTTTTTTTTGAAGCCACAATTGTTAATACTGTAGTGCCTCTGGTGCAGGATGGGATTAACAATAAGATATAAGGCTATGGCATAAAAACTTTTGTTCACTAAAAGCAGAAGACAGTTCTGGGGACCTTTATAGTGAAACTGTTGGTCTTGTGGGCTTTGAAAGTGAGAAAAGTCTGTACTCGCCTCTAAAAGCAATAGCTGAGTTAGCCTAAAGCAAATGCAGAAAGACAGACTTAATTTTTTAAATAAGCCATTTAGTAATTTAAGTGTTGGAAGTTTTTTGACCTATTTGATTTTTGACTTTGTATTCCCCCCCTAAAATCTACAAAGATAACCTTTGAACTAACAAAAAAGGGTGACTTTAGTATCTCTTACTAGCCACTAAACTGAGTTTTCTTTAACAAGTTTATTCAGATGGAGCAGCACTTATTTACACTTCAGTAAAGGAGAACAAAAACATTGATTTAGTATATAAATATATAGTCCAAAAGTTATATGGATTTCCTTTCAATGTTCCAGCTGTTGTTGTGGAAAAAGATGCAGTATTTATGTAAGTAACCTGTATTATTATGGCTACAAAATGTGTATGTGCAAGACCCTAAAGAGCATTCAGAGCCTTTTTTGTTTATGCTTTTTAAAGTTCCACTTTAACATTCTCATTGGAGTTTGAGTGGCAGTGGATTGAGATTACAAATGCTCGTTGCCCTAAAGAGGAATGTTAGACCTGGAGATTTTGCTCTTCTCTGTTTGGTGAACCAGTCTTGAACTGGTTGTACTTCTCAATAACTTGCTTGCATGGGGAGTGAGAGTTTTCCTGGCTTTCAGTTCTGTGCAGTTCAGGATTGCATAAAAAAAATAATCTGAAGTAACAATAGAATTTAAAGCCAAATAATCCTTTATCTAGTCCTGCAGGTTGGGATAATGACAAGAAGATAGGAATATTGCACGAGAATTTTCAGACACTAAAAGCAGAAGACAGTTTTGAAGATATCATAATAAAGCCACCTGTCAGAAAGGTAAAATAAGATGTTTTGACATTCAACTTCTCACCTATTTTTTTACCTGTCAGTTTTTTGAGTTTCTTTCTTTGACACTTTGCTTCCAGTTTATTATAAGAGTGTGATAAACTGTGTGGCTGTGTGACTTTTCTTTCTTTTGTCTTTTTATTCTGTTTTTAAAATTATTATTTAGTTATCAAAAAATCATTATGTATTTTTGCACTGTATAGTTCTTCTCCAGCTTCTGCTGTGTTTTTTCCCCTGCTGCTGTTACATTGTTCAAGACCACAAATATACCTGTGTTGTTTTTAATATTAAGTCTTGTTTAACTGTTAATTAGGTTTAGTTAGTAGTTTTTAAGAACGCTCCATTTTGCTTTGAGTGGCTCACAACTTCATAATGCTTTCTGTTTCTATTGGAGCATTTAAAATAAGAAAGCTTGAGTCAGTGTGAACTAGTGAAAACAGGTTCTGCATACATTCAGGATATTTTTCTCTCTCATACTTTTTAACAAAAGACTTTGACAGAGCTACCTGAAAACATATGTGAGGCTGTTGAATAAAATACCAACAGCAGTGGACCCCATGCATACAGAAGTTACTGAAGGCAAATATTTCTGTCTTTTTATAATAAAGCTAAGAATTTGGGATTAATCCTATTTCCAAGTGTGAATTATTTTAGCTGAGAAAAACTGATACTATGTCCTTTCTGCAATCTTTAGGGAAAAAGACGTATAAAAGTGCATTAAATAATTGTCCAAGAAAAATATAACTGACAAGGTTTTTTTGCATGCTTATAAACTTTTATATTGTTATTTGCCAGGCTTATTTTGGCAAAGTTTTTTGTGGTGAGCTTATTTGGAGGGAGAGGGTTTGTGATGTGATGCATAGAACTGGGATCTGAGATGTTTTTGTCCAGGTCATACACTGGCCTAATGCAATGCCAGTGAAGAGTCACTTTTGCCATAGTGATCTATAGAAATATTACCAAGGTGGGGGCCTTGATAAGTTAACAGAACTATGAGCACGGGGTGTGTGCATCTCTCAGTGTTTCCGACTGACCTTGAGAACCCTGAACAGGCCTTGTCACTGTTCACTTAATTTCTCTCTTACTGAACATTTTAATAAATTCTTTCTACAAATACATGTAGAGACTTATGCCTGCCAGGTCAAAGGAGGTGATAGTTCCATTTCACTTCTAATTAACTTAAATGGAATAATGAGGCGGCAGTCTTAAATACAGAAAACATGGTCTACATTCAACATAGTATTTTACACATTTACTTCACTATCAAATCGGTCATATTTGTCAGGAGGTATAAAAGGAAATACGTTTCTTTCTTTTAGTCAAAATGGTGTTAATGTTTTTGTATTGCAGTTTGTTCATGAAAAAGAAATCGTAGCAGAAGATGATCAAGTGTTTCTTATGAAGCAGCAGGTAACTTTCTGTCTATAAAACAAGCAGTCAGTAATTTAATTTAACAATAATCTCTATAAACGTGGGGTTGCATTCTTGGTCACTGTAATATCTAACGCTACATGGGTTTGTTTGTTTTTTGCAGTCACAGCTGGCAAAACAACCACCTACTGCTGCAGGAAGGCCAGTGGTTAGTAATAAAAAAATCGAATATCATCACATGAAAATGTTTTATTTTCATAAATTTCATATATTGTTGCTTCATTGTTTTTTTTTTGTTGCACTATCAAATATTATTTAATCTATTTTTTTAATTGTATAGTATTTAAGACTATATCATATACTCCTCTAAAGTTACAATACTACTTCACAGGTAGCCATGACAGCTTTTATTGACAGCAGGGCTAAATGCCATGGCTTTACTTTTCATATGTTAGAATGCACCTGAGCAGTTAGTTGGCTCCCCTTTCTGTCCTAAGAGTGTGCCAGAGAGTGGACAATGTTGGTTGAATTGCTTTGGTGAGTTTTATATCCTAAATTTGGCACTACCTCTCTAGGAATACTAAGACTCTGGCATAAAATTAAGGTCAAATGAAAACTATGACATCATCTAAATTTAAAATACAAATAAAAGAACTGAAAAATAACACAAGTTTAAAGGGGAACATGTGACATTTTAAAGGTAGCTTTGCCTCTCTGAATGAACTGCAAACATGACTTGTTATCCTTAAATTAATGAGTAACACTTTTTCTCCTGGGCTTCATTTAGTCCTTTCTTCTGTCTCGGTGGTATGTTGTCTTTCCAAGAAATTCAGTGTAGTTTCTCCTATGATCTAATCAGTGCAGTTTTCATTGTGGTCAGAGGCACTACAGAGTAATAGATGGATTTTCAAGTTTCTCTTGGGATAAAATGAAAAGCTTTACTAGTGCTTTAATTGCACTAAAGTTAATATTTTTAAGAACGTTATTCAAGTGTGGAAAAAAAAAAGAAGCAGAATCGGAAAAATCTGGTCCTGTGTCATTTCAATTGTGTGGGATACTACATTATTAAAAAAACAAAGATTAGGAGCTGTGAGAAATAAGAAAGTGCTTAATTTCATATTTAATTCTGTAGAAGATTGATGAGTCCAGCTATGAACTTATTTTTTTTTTGCATAGGATGCTTCTCCAAGAGTTCCTGGTGGATCTCCTAGGACACCAAATAGATCCGTAACATCAAATGTTGCCAGTGTTACACCTATCCCTACCGGGTCTAAAAAAATTGATCCCAATATGAAAGGTACCTTTTTTATGAGAGTACAAATGCAGTTGGGGAAGTAAAATAGCTGTTTTTCCTGCTTTCTTTAATACGCTCTTTTAGATTAATTAACATGTTAAATTGTTATTTACTAAGAAAATATGTTTTGATTTTGTGTTGTGGTGTTTTTATTCCCTCCCTCCCCTTGTAGCTGGAGCTACTAGTGAAGGAGTCCTGGCTAACTTCTTCAATAGTCTCCTGAGCAAGAAAACTGGTTCCCCTGGTGGCCCTGGTGGTGTGGGTGGCAGTCCAGGAGGGGGTGGCGCTGGAGGTGCTGGCAGCAACTTACCACCATCAGCAAAGAAATCAGGTATGATTAATGGTAAAAGATCAACTCAATCTAATTTGTGAGTGGTGGATCATTCCTATTAGTGTAGTTTATCAGAAGTATCAACAGTACTATATTTAACTGAGTGTTTTATTGGATGTGGGTTTTGCTTTTGTTTTCATAGCAGTTAAATACTACCTTTTTGTGGCTCTCAGAGGACTAAAGAAAAAATTTTTCATGTAGCTGTTTAAGCGTGAATTGTATCCACAGGAGTTCATTTTTTTTCCTTTGTTCATTACCATCCCAATATAATGCCTTATGTTTTAAACACATTTAATGTTATTCTGATATATTGCAACTTCATTTCAAGTTGATTTTTTTTATTTATTTTAACAATACTATGAGTGTTAAAATAATTTTAAATGTTCTTTTGCTAGTGATCTAGCTGTCATGTGAGGAGTTTGGTGGCAGCCTGTAAAAATACTTATTCTGTTGATAGTCTTTTTTATATGATGTAATTAGTATTAATCTAAAAATGTCTAATACTGACTGCTCTAAAGCTAGATGCACAGCTACTCTGGTGCTTCTTGCCATTCCAGATTAAAATGTATCTGTATTACTTAAGAACATCCATATACAAACTTCTTCCTTTCCCACTTCCCAGAGGTTAGTAATGCTGCGCTCAGATGAAAATGCTGGTGTTTCATTGGTACTTGACATTAGTGTTTATTCTTACATAGTAAGAGAAAACAAACGCTTCCTAATAACATTTTGCGTAAACTGATCCTGAAATTTTTTGAAATGCAAAGCTGAGTAGGCTGAGCAAAGTTTACAAGTGCTTCCTGATCTGCTGCAGGCACAGCCAGCGGTGCTAGTTTGAACAATTTCCATACGCCATTCCCACAAACGCAGCTGGTGCAATAGGAGGTACAGAGAACACCCACTGAAAAATCCCGTGGTGGGTGGGTGGCAGCAGGTTTGGGTGATGACAGGCAGATGGAGGCAGAGCTCCAGAAAAGTGTTGTGTTTGGGACCGTGTCAGAAACTTCAAGAACAGAATTAAACTATTGAGGAGCAAAAATTTTCTCAGAAATTTGCTAATATGCAACAAATGAAGGGTTAGGGCATAGCCAGTTTAACATCACAAAGGATTAGGTTTTCAAGGAATTACCATAAATACAAATGTTTGGCTTAGATGTGGCCTTTTCACTTTCCTCAGTTCTTGCTGTCTTGTGTTTAGAGTTCTGTGACACAAATGTGAAAAGTGGCTGTTAAGACAGTGGTTTGGGATTTGAGAATTACTTTTTCCCCTCAGTAGCTATGGGAAATTCCTCTGCCTATTAGTTGGAATATTAGCTGCTTTAATTCTAATATAGTATTACCCTTCATTAAATGATGTGAAGAGCAGCATAGTACATCTGGGAAAAACTTTGCTTTGTAGATAGTTCCTGTTAATTTGCATTTTCAGAAAATGCAGGAAATTGCTAAAACTACGCATGTCAGAATTTTCCTTTACAGCCTGAGATGTTAGATGCACTTGGCACGACATCAGACTCTAACATTGTACACTGCCTTGTCCCATATTGGGATCTCTGTTCTTGGGAGTAGAATGTGGCAGGATAGAAAGTCCTAGACTGGGGAGTAAGAGTTAAGAGTAAAATGGTGGGGGGGAGGTGGTGTGTTTGAAACTTGAATCAGGTCTAAGTGTGACTGCACAAATGTTTGTGCTATTCCAAGTCAGGGAGACAGTGAGCTTGTGAGAAGAGAAAAGGATTTGCCACCTGTAGGTCTGTGTGCAGCCATGGGCAGCAGTGTCAGGTACCAGGTACCTAAAACTGACTTCACTACTCTGTGGTGAAACCCCAGTTTACATTCAGAATTATTTAAAGTACATGTGATGCAGGAGATTGTGTAGAAGTATTCATAACTGCTAGCCTTAATAGACTTTTCTGTATTTTATACTTTACATTAACTCTTCATGGACTGACAATTAATATATAATTATGGAAGTTTATTTGAGAAATTGGAAATATAGAAGGATGTATCTTCTCTCTGCTGTTTCCTTTCTGTTCCTTTTTGGGGTTTGGACTTAGGCTTTTATTCTGCGCCCAAAGTGCACAGGAACAATTTTCAGGATTTGTCTGATTTGAGAATTAAAGATACTGTGGGCTTTCCTGTAACTGTTTCATAAATATGACTGAATGATATGCACTTACTTTGTAGGTCAGAAGCCAGTTCTAACAGATGTTCAGGCAGAATTGGACAGAATTTCACGAAAACCTGAAATGGTCTCTCCTACAACACCTACATCTCCCACAGAAGGTGAAGCATCTTGAAGGCACCAAATAAAACCAATTGTTCAGTTTTCTGGGATAATTCAAACTTGCCTCTGCCTCTTCCTTCAGTGACTGGAGCTAAAGAACTGAAATATCTTTCAGAACACAAACAGTTGATGTCTGTCCTTCTTTCATATGTGTTGCCCAACTTTACAAAAGGGAGCTGTACAGCTGGAAGACAGTAATCACATCTTGTAGGAGTACTGTTCACAGTGCAAGAATAGTAAATTATTTTTTTTCTGGGTTTTGCTGAAAAGTCAGTGTACTTCTGTAAAATTGCAAGTAATGTCCACTTAAGTGATAGGAGTTGCTTCTAAGCAGGAAAAACTGATACACACCACAGTCACTTAATTTATATTGATTTTCCAACCTGTTAGACAAGCTTAATATTATCTTAAATAGATTAACCTCTACAGGAGAGAGGTTTTGGAAGAGAAAATTAATTGCACAAAGCTGTAACAACAACAAACTTCAGTTGTACTTGAACACTTAATTTGGGACATGGTCAAAAAAAATCTGGTTGTTTTCCACTGAGATTTACACTGCATTCAAAAACCCATGCAAAATTTCTTCCAGTGATAAGACTAAATTAGTGGCCAGATTTTTTGGTGTTTCTCTTTGATTAATTTCAGACACTGAGTAAAACATATATAAAGAAAAAGCAGAGGTTAAATGTACAGATTATCAGTATCCAGATTTGTCTATATATATATGGCTCAGCCTTAATGTCCCCCACTGTTTCCCACATTAGTTATGGTTTAAAATTGGTCATCAAAACTGTAATCAGATAATAAAGTATTCTCTGCATTCAAATTTAAATTAATTTGCATTGAAGCCATGGTGTTCTTGTTTGTTTACAGTTAAATCTAAGGATGTGGTTAAAACGTCTTAAAACATGCTTTTATATTTTACCTCTCAGCAACTAATATTACTGGTAGATATTTAAATTTCCTTAAAACATTGTTTCTGGAAGGAAGAGGATAACTGCAGTGTTTGTTCCTAGGAGTAAAACTAGTTTGGTGGTTTCTGCTATAATGTGTTTTGAAAGCACAAGTTAACCTAAGGGTCCTGGTGCTGACTCCAGTATTTTGTCTAAGAAGTAGTTGACCAAAGTTAGGACTTTACTTAAGCTTTCAGTACCCAAATGTTGAGCATTATTTTACTCTTCTGTGTGAAGTTTGTGGTCTCTCTCTACTGGTAGCTACAGAATAGGAAGTGTAAAATGTATATCCTGATCAAATGATTGCCAAGAGACTTCTTTAATGAGTTCAGGTTTTCTAAACTAGATTTTTTAAAATCAGTAAGTCTTATATTAATTTCTCTGATTACTGATAAAACTTCTGAAATGATAGAGAGGAGGGGGTAAATCCTCTTTATTTTGAACATGGTGATACCCTTCTTTAATTCCTGTACTCTGTAATGTTTCTAGTAAACTACCTCCATGTTTTCAAAATACCTAAATTTACTTAAGAACAACATGTATTTTCTTGCATGTTGAACTCCCTGAAGTTAAACATTCTTGTTAAAATTGACTCTGAATATTGAATTGTGGACTGACAAGTTTCAGTAGAGATTCTTAACTATGGATCAGTTGTTCAAACTGGAATCCTTAAAATTTTGCTTATGGCAGTGATTCAGTAAAGGAGGCATATGGGGAAATGCATGACCTGCTGATGAACAACTTTATAGAATAAATGGAAGAAAAAAAAATTAAGCTCCCAATTGTGGATGTAGGGCATGCATCAGCATCAGAGAACTTTCTTTAGAGTCTGTATGGAAACTTCTTGAAACAGAATTTGAAATGTGCTTGAGAGAATGGATCTGGCTCATATCGTCCTCAGTACCCATCCTGCTCCACCTCCAGTGGTGTGTGCTGGTAGGGTGAGACTTTGGATTTTTAAGGCAACATCTTTTGAAAGAAAACTTCAGCTCCTGTAGTCTTTAATTTAGTTCCTTTGGGCATCTGTCCAAGTACAACACCGTTTCCAAAGCTGGAAAACTAGACATGTAATATATTAAGAGTTATTATTGTCCTTTTTTTGTGGAGGCTGGGACAGGGGAAAACCTTACTAATGACTCATTATAATTTCACTTCTTAAAACAAAGCTGGTAAAATGTCACTTCTGCGTATTTAAAGCTTCTAATGTATTTCTTCCCTAAACTCTGACAGCTCTCTGGTTTTGTTTTTTTTAAATTGCTACTTACAAATTTTTATTCTCAAAAAAGGCTGTCTCCCTACTGTGCCTTTCCATTCTATAAGACTGAAGTAGCCTGCTGCTCTTCTTAAAGTTCAGATTCTCTAATGCTGCTGTCACTGTTATCTAGAGCCAGTCATCCTGTTTGGGGGAAGAGGGGAAGGAAACAAACAAACAAAAAAAACCCCAAACAAAAAAAAAAAAAAAAAAACACAACCAAAAAACTTTAAGGTATCTTTACCACAAAAGGAAAACATGTGAGAATGTGTTTCTATGTAACTTCATGGCTTTGGCTTCTTGTTCCCCTCTGAGACCAAGACTATGGGGCTGGTTGCCTGGTCCTCCCGAGTTGCAATGCCCTTGCCTGCTGCTTTGCTGAAAGTAAACAATTAAGGTGGGATTTACCAGAACTATCATGCAAAGTGAGTCTCTGTGACAGAGGGCCCTTCTCACAAAACCTGTTTCCTGTGAATCTTCCTTGTTCTCCTTTGCTCATCATCAACTTGGGCACCAAAACTAAATAAGAAATAAATTGGGTAAAACAATGAAGCTGATTTGGCAGCAACACATCTGCATAATCCTTGTGCTTTCATGCCCTAAACTGGAGATTGGGGTCATCACAAACTTATTTCAATAAAGAATAACAGCATGAATAACTCTGATGAGAAACAAAATTACTCTTGTGTGCCCTTCATACTTCAGTGTCGTTTGGTACAAAGTTTCAGTCTCACACAAGATGCAGAAAACAAAGAGCTAATTAATACAAGAATTATAGGGGATCACTTTTAATAAAGAACAATTAATACTTTTTAAATGCTTTGCAGTACGAATACTGCAAAAACTTTACAAAATAAATAAACTGAATAAATTCCTTTAGACTTTCAGGGCTAGTTCTGTGTAGAGAAGGAGCTGGTTAACTTCAAACTGTTTTGGGGGACTCTTACATATCTTCTTCCTCCTTCTCTCTACTGTGTTCCTACACCAGTTCTTTGAGTACACAGGTTGTAATAAAGCTGCTCTGCAGATTTTAAGCTTGAAAATGTTGTGTAAATGGCCACTTTATTTCCAGCTGAAAATGGCAGTCCCTGAAATGTCCATGTGACTTTTAGGTTATATGAACTAGCTATCATACTTAACCTTAAATTTTTAGTGACACACCTAAAATGCAAGTTCCAGCCTGTTGGGCTGCAGTCTTCTTGGGGAGCAAAATTAATTTGCAGTAGGACATCTGCAGTTGCAGAACCATTGTCTGTGGAATACCTTATGGGTTTATGTGTCTCTGTGCCATATAGATGTGTAGAAAACCACAGACAAGAGCTGGCCTAACCCTGCATTTGGGACATGTGGAGAGTTGATGGGGATTTTTTTCTCTTGTGCCATAAGGAGTACTCAGAAATAGCTGTTAAAAATGCTAATTCTTAATCTTCAGTGGTTTAAAAATCACACATTCGAGCATGTTAGTATGGTAATTGGGGTTTGTGAAGTTCAGTTGCAACACTGAGCCTAAAAATAGAGCTTCAGGAGCTGAAGAAGCTTCAGAAGATGCAACACAGTCAAGTCTTCTCTGAGCTCTTTGCTGTGGTATTTGGAATTTTTATCAATGACATAGAGGCATTGAGAGCACCATCAGCAAGTTTGCAGATGACACCAAGCTGTGTGGTGCTGGTGATACACCTGAGGGGCGGGATGGCATCCAGAGGGACCTGGACAGGCTGGAGAAGTGGGCTCAAGTAAACCACATGAAGTTCAATGGGAGCAAGTGCAAGGTCATGCACCTGGGCCGGAACAATCCTCGCCATCAGTACAGACT
>BJBW01004691.1:72661-164362 GCA_004320125.1 Scolopax mira | reverse complement strand
GAGGCTCAACGAGGCCCTGGGCAACCTGGTCTGGTTGGGGGTGTCCCTGTGACTGCAGGGGGGTTGGACTAGATGATTCTATGAATATTCCATTTGCAAATTAGTCATCCGGTATTGACTTCATGTAACACAGAGGGATAGAGTTGTGAACAAAAGCTGTTGAGATGCCATGTGGGAACACCAGAACTGAGACCAGAGTGAGAGCCGTGCTTCTGAGCTCCCCAAATTGCACAGCAGCAATAAACCTCACCACCTTCAAAATGAAACTGAACCAGGCTCCTTCAGTAGTTTTAGCTTTCAAGCTGCTCTCCCATTCTTCTACTTCCTTCTCCCTCATCCTCCAAGAAGAAAAAGCAAAAAACCCCACAACTGCACTTACAAACCTGGGAAAAGGAGAGTATTCATTGGTGAGGTCAGCAGAGCTCTGCTGACAGTTCTGAGCATGAGAGGCTTGGGTTTTGGCATCATACAGTAACACAGCACAAAGCCAGTGCCAAAGGGCCACAAGAGCATCACTTTATGGAAAAAGTGATGCAGCCCTGGCCTGTGTCCACCTTACTGCAGTGGCTGGCAGTTACTCAACTGCTTAAAGGAGCTCCAGTCGCACCTTTTTTTTGTAAATCATTTCAACATCAGTAGCAAGGAATGGTACCTGCCATACAGCTATACTGTCTACACTGTAACCTCCCTTAATGAGGTGGCTTTCTCAACTTAATTGATATTGCTTTTTGGTCACTCTAGTGGGTATCTAGGTCACTCATCACTAGTCTGCTTCCTCCAATCTCCCACTCTCTGCCTGGCTGACTGGAGATGTTGCTATAGCTCAGGATCTAACTCCTGGGCTACTTCTCTGCCACCATGTCCTGCCATGCTGCCAGAGGCCATGGAGGGGTAAGACTTCTCTTTGGAAAACTCTGTCAGGTGTAGCACATAAACAGAAGGAAATTAATAGATGTACATCTGGAATGGGATTTGCATTACATCATAGCCAGCTAATTACAGTTATTTGCATTAAACAGGCTTGTTATTTATCGTAACTGTTGTTTTGATTTGCATTCCCTCTTAAGGAAAGATACTGTAAGACAGTACTGATGAAAAGGCTGAAGAACACCTGCAGTTTGTGTGAATAGCAGCTTTTTTATGTTTTAACATAATGCTTGGAAGTATTTTTAAGCTATCCAGCCCTGTGTTGTTGTCCAGTTTTCATTCCTTCTCTCACATGATCTTACAGTTCCTGTAGCTTTGCTGCTGTTTTGCTTTTTCTGCACCTCCTTATAAATAAAATAAACTGGCCTAAATAAGTTAGGCTTTAAATGGCAAGCTAGCCTTTATAATTTATGCATAATTGATATGCATTTCCTGGAAAAACCTTGATCAAGAAAAAAAACTCTGAAAGACAGCAGTAACTAGAGAAAAGTTGCCAAATATTTTATTTTTTGTAGGCTTGTCTTGCATTTCTGCGACTCCTTTAAAAGCAGTCTCTCCTTGAGACAGTTGTCTTCAATACTAACACCTGTGTTCATAATCTAGCAATGCTGCATTATGACATTGGTAAAGATTCAAAAGGGCACAACTACAAAATAGCCTTAGATGCTACTGAACACCTTAAAAGAAATAGCAATTGTTTCTGTCTCTGCTAAGTCCTGTCTCCCTCAAACCACTGGATGGCCTAGTCAAACATTTTGTGGCTTTGGAGTTATTTAGCCAGTTTTGAGATATTATCAAGGAAGAAAACAAAACAAAAAGGGAATTTGCTTCAGAAGAGAGATGCCAGCCTCTGTAATGTAATGTTATTCATAATGTACTAATGTTAAAAAAATGTAATGGAGGCACTGGGGACTCATAAGTGGAGTCAGTAAATGCTACTGACTACACTTACCTGCTCAGTCCTGCAGCCTGGGATACTGCCAGCAGAGCTGCTCATCCAACCCCAGGCAGAAGCTGGGGCACACCCATGGTGATACCGGACTTATTTTATTGGAAACTCCCATGCCTTGGGAATTACAGGACTTGCCGTACTCATTTGCCTCTCAAGCCAATTCCTGCAGCGGATCATTGTTTATGGCATAGACAAGCCTGTACCATCCAGCCTGGGGAACTTCCCAGGAGAGGTCAGCCTGCTGGTGTGCACTCAGCATGGAATGTGGCCCAACTGCGTTTCTCTGGCCCCTACTACTCCATCTGCCCAGTTAATGGTGGCCCTTGGCAGAGTTAAAAATAGCACCCACCTCATGGGTCACTGTAGTGCACATCCTGCCACTTCGCTGTGGGGTTCTGAGAGGCAGTGTCCAGGCAGGGTGCTCTGTTCCCTAAGCACATACAAAGATAAGGTTAAGAAAGCAAATCACCATCTTTTCTACCAGCAGATTGTGTTTGACTGAATCTAAGTGAAGTATATCTGACCTTCACTATGAAGGACCACTATTATCCACCAGTTCTGTGGATAATACATTAATACAATCATAGAATCGTCTCAGTTGGAAGGGACCTTTAAGACCATCGAGTTCAGCCATCAACCTAACACTGGCAAAAACCCATTACAAATCCATGTCCCTCAGTATCACATCTGCCTGTCTTCTGAATACCTCCAGGGATGGCAATTTCACCAGTTCCCTGGGCAGCCTGCTCCAATGTTCAATTAATAATATGGAAGTGAGTGTAGCACACCTTTGCTTACATACAGCATGCTCGATCTGCTCTTACATAGGCACCAAAAGCTGCAGCTCCTTTTAAAAGTTGATCTGGGTGTGGGAGTACGCTGGTAGGGGCTGGGCAACGCCGGTGTTTGCTCTCATTGACAACGAGGAGTGCAACCAGGGGAAGCTTTGCCTTAAAAATTCCTTCCGCTGTGGTCATCCCCTGTGACAACAGGAAAGTAATAATCTTTATTCTTCTTCTAGGAAGAAGAATAGATTCTTCTTCCTAAGCACCCCCTCACAAAGGGGAGCGGAGCCCTGGGCCTGAGTCAACCCCGGCACGGCCGCCCCCTGCCACACCCCGGCGCTGCCCGCCTTCAGGCCGCCGGGGGGAGCCGGGGCGATGGCCGCAGGGAGTGCCTTCGCCCCGCCGGGGCCTAGGCGGGCCACCACCGCCTCCTCCTTCCCCTTCCCCGCGCCTGCCGCCGCCCTTTTGCTTTCGCTTGGTCCCCGCTGGCAGCCGGCGGCGTGGCCATGGAGAACGGTGGCGTCTACAACACAACCACCGAGCCGCAGGCCAAGCCGTCCCGCCGCCGCTTCGGCTGCACCCTGCGGCACCTCCGGGGATGGCGGCTGCCCGCCAAAGCGCTCCAGGCGGTGAGTCCCCTACCTTACCCCGCGCTCGTTCTCTCCTCAGCCCGGCGGGGAGCGGGACCGGTTACTGACAGACTGACTGACGGCCCGCCCGCTTCCACAGGCAGCGGCCGTGTGGGCCCTGTTCCCCCCATCCCCGTGACCGGGGCCTCGCGCGGAGCGAACACCCCACGGCAGAACGGCTGCCTGGAGCCGGGGAGCGGGGAGGCCGAAAGTCTCAGTGAGGTGGCGGTGGGTTGGGGGTGAGGAGCTGCCGCCCCGTCAGCCTCCGCCGGCCGTACAGGTGGCCCTGCTTTCCAAAAGTGCCGCTTAAAAATGGAGCTCTTCACCGGCAAAGCACAACCTTGAGGGGGGACGGCGGTGCAGAGGCTGCAGCGGAATTGCTGCCGTCGGTCGGGGAAAGGCCGGCTCCAGTAGGAAGCTGGAGTGCTGCTCCTCTTCAGGTGGCAGCAGCACCGAAGTTCACCTTTGATGTTGGTGACAAAAGGAGCACGGACTCGCACCTCAGCTGGAAAGCTGGTGTAGTGCCCTACGGGTTGGGGTTGTTTGATAGCGGGACGTTGACCTGATTGTGGCTTTTTGGCATCGAGGAGCTGGTGGGGACATTGGTGGGGTGGTCGGGCCCCACCCGAGTTCGGTGCTGCAGCCAGTGTGGTTGAGCTGCCTCTGTCTTTAGGGCTTAAAATCAGGGGGAAACCTCATGGGAAACTGAGTGTTTTCGCTGAGGATGGTTGAAAACAGGAGGTAGAAGCTTTTGGTTGGAACTCGAGGTAGGTCATCAGTTCAGGACCTCCCTCTCCTGCCACACCTGCAGCCCATCTGTAAGCTGAAATCAGGGTTCTCATTTCTCCCATGACTTGTGGTAGAAAATTGGACCAGAAAAGTGCAGTGTTGATGGTGGGATTGTAGGAGACAGGGCAGTGCATCACTTGGTATTGGGCCGTCCTGTGCCCACAGGAAATAAAAGGGTTATATTCTGCTACTTTTTGTTACATATAATGTTATTCCCCAATGCATTCAGCAGATGAGAGCACAATTCGGTCGCTGTCTGTTCTGTGCTGTTCCAAAATGTGCCAATGCTGCTGCTGATAAGCACGTGAAGAACATCATTCTTAATTACTGGCAGGAAGGTAGTGAAACTGACAGTGGGAAAGGGCAGCTAACTGTAAATGTGTGTCAGAATACATTTTCCAGCCAGCAAAGTGGCTTTTTAGTCAGATGTTTCACGTTCACGGGAACTGCAGGTGATTTCCAACCCTTTGTTGCTACTTCACCATTGCAGAAAAGAGGACATATTTTTTAAACTTCGTCTCGCACAAGGTTGAAACCTTCAACTAGAAACGTAAGATTCTTGAGTGCTGGCAACATTAATGGTGCCAAAAATAATGTTTTCGAAGAGCATTTAAGAAAAATCACACCCAAGGATGCTTTAAATAAATACATATTATAGGACATAAACTTCAAATTCATCTACAGGAGATTAATAAAGTAAGATCTGCCTGCTGCTCGCAGACAAGCAGATCATTTATATAAGTAGTTTCACCAACTAAAATAAACTATTACGTATGCAAATTTACTAGCGTACCAAAGTCTTAAACTGTTTGCCTGAACAGATGCATTATTTAAAAAGCTTTCTAGATAGGAGAAAGAAGAAGCATGGTTATCCTAAACAGGATGAATAGCTGCTTGATGTGCTTCTAAAGAATTAGCAGTTTACCTGTCCTTCAACAAGAGGAAAAAGAAAGTGGAATTATAGTTGTTCACCCTCCTAATTTCCACCATTTCCCCCTCCGCCTTTTTCTTTCCCCTCACTAAAATGCACAGATCTTGGAGTTCTTGGTCAACACTTTAAGCAAGTCCCAGAAATTACTGAACGTGGGAGTCTCAGTTATCTCCAGTAAGAGAAATGTTCCTGTTTTGGGAAAGCGTTGATTTTTGGGAACGCCAGTGCTGGTCATTGACATCTATTAGCCTTGTGGTTACAATAGTGATTGTGAGTTGTAGCTGGGATTACACAGTGATAATCATTTGCATGGGCTGCCCAACAGCGTATTGCACTCAGAAAATCAGCTGTTGTCATTACAGAAGTGATTTTACAAAACACTGAAATCACCTGCAGAAAACTGGTTTCTAGGCTTTAGAAATGCTTTCCTTCTGATTAATAACAGTGTACATACAAGTCTTAGCCTACCCTATCGAAGCTTTTGGGGCAAATGGAGCAAGGAAAATGTAACTGTCAGGAGGATTCTGGGAAGCATGCTTATTGCAGGGATTTCTAGATTTTTTAAATTCTTTTTTTTTATATAGGTGGAATGTTTTTATTAGTCCATGACTCATTCAGATTCTACACAAAGGTAAATGGCACAGCACATACTGTGCCAAGATTGAGGTAGAAACAAATTCTTATCTAAAGCAGAAATACTCATAATAAGCTATTGTTTGACTTTAACAAAAATGCCCTTAACTGGCAAGGAAAATTGTGATTTAGTCTTAAACAGCTGCTTGTTTTCTGAGCTGTTCACTTCCTATAGTAGCCCTGATGGTGGAGACTTACAGAATTAACATGTGCACACAGCTGAACTAGAAGATTTTGCCCTGGGAAAATGACTGCTGAGCATTTTCACAGCCCTGTTGGAAAGTTCGTTGATCTGCTTTATTTTTGTAGCCTTTCATTTATTAAATCTAGAAACTTGACAGTTGTGTGGAAACTTCCAATGGTAATGTCAGTGTCAATGAATAACTTACTGGTGGTAGGGGACAGATTTCTGGTGCCAACAGACAGGACTAATAATTAACAACACCACCACCAAAAAAAAAAAAGGTAAAACCTGAACCTGCATCTCCAATGCTGCTTTTCCCTTTACAGCACACAGGAAGGCTAGCAGTGCATGCATATGGCGAGGTGTGGAGGTGTGGATTTTCCTGCAGGAGGCAGCGAGGCTGGTGGCAGCCTGTGTCCCTGTGCATGCTCTGAACCATGCCCTGCCCACCATCACTGGCACGCCAGCGGCCCAGGGCGAGAGGGAAGGAAGGTAGTGGCTGCCTGCTTTTGTCTTGAGGAGTTACCCTGGGCTTCAGGGTAAAAAAAATCTGCCTGTAAGGTTTAGCTGTCAAGAAAATGAGGAACTGCTGAGCTGACCCCCTTCGGCTCAGACAAAAGCAGTGGTGATACTCTGGGCATCAGCTGCCAGGGATTCTCCATGGGGTCGGTGTGGAGAAGGCACATGTTAAACAGAATAAGGTTTGGCTCCTTCCTAGAAGCTTGCAGAGGTCTGCACTCATCCCAGGACTGATGCTGACAGATGCAGTTGGATCTCCGGCAGAGGAGTTCTTGGGAAGCTGAATGAACTGGGGAATCTCCTGGCTTGTTTAAAGCAGCTCATGTATTTATACTGTATGTAATAGCAGGATGTTACTAAAATGCAGATGAGTAATAGGATAATCTTCTGCCTAATGCTAGGAAAAACCTCTTGCTGTGTTATATAGCTGTAACTATATAAACTGAAGTTAGGAACTACTCTTTCAGTGATATTTAAAAACAGTCTTTTTTTTTGTAGCAGGACAACAGAGTAATCCCTTTTGTTTCTCATAGCAACATCAAGAAGCAGGTTAAGAAACCCAAGCAGAACTCTCTGGCAGCTTATAAATGTGCTGTTGATATACTACTTTAATCGATTATTCAGCATATTAATAAAAATTGGGAATTGACTGGTACAATCCCACATAGGACTTCACTTGGTAAATCAAATTTATTTGACACTGAACCATTTATAGTTACTCTGAGTGGGATTTTTTTTTTTCTACGCTCAGCAGAGAGTTTTTTTACAGTTATTTAGATTATTGTATGGTTATCTGGGCTTATAATTTCTCTTAAGGGCAGGTTTATTTCCTTTCTGTTTTGTTTCATCCCAGGTGAAAGTGATAGCTTTCACTTTTCAGTGCTGATAAAAAGAGCTAGAACTATACACAAAAATGTATCTCACAATTTAGCTGAACTCGTGAAAATGCAAACCAGAAAGTCACTGGACTCAACTTGCATTTCTGAAATGCAAAAAAAATACTTAAAAATTGGAAATTAAGAGTTAAAAACATTCCTTGGACAGCCACTGCAGTTGAGGTGCGAGGGCTGCTGAGACATTTGCCTTGCCAGTCGCTGTGTGAGAAAAGGGAAGTATGTGGAGGCCTGATAGTAATATTGCAGTTTCCCAGCTTGGGTTCTTTCCCTTTCTAAGATCCTGTTTACTTTATGATTGTAATATTTTCAAAACATGATGCTTTGAAGTGTCCTTCTGAGCTCTGGCTTAGCAGGGAGGAATTTACAGTTCCCATGTGCTAAATCGTTGTTCATGTTTTTACTGTCTGAAAACTAAAACCAAATTCTAGTGGTTATTTTCCAAGAACAATTCTGAATTTTAGAATTTGATTCGTTAAATTTTTTTAAAGAACTGTCACCCTCATTATTGCCCTTATGTTCTTACTAAAAATAGGATCATTGTCCTTGCATCAGTCTCAATTTTATGACTGAGTCTGATTCCTACTAGTGGTTTTGTTGTCATTTGGTGAACTCCTTACTGCAAGGATCCATAATCCTTTGTCAACTTCATAGGAGGAAGGAAACTATCAAGAACTGGCCAAAATGAGAGAACATTCAAATAAAGCAATATTCTTTCTTGTACAATAGCAATTTCTTGTACAATTCTTTCTTGCTGTTGTAAAAAAATCCAGCAGCAGATGTGTAGTGACTGTACAGGAATTAACTCCTCTTCTTTCCTGAAAATACACCGTGGCAGGAAAGTGACCATAAGCTGCTGCATAGATTAAACACTGTCCAACATACCTTAGACATAGGTTAAAGTTTTGGTTCCTACAAGTGCACCTGAGCCTCTGTGGTGACTGGGCTCTAACTGTGTGAGCTATTTCTATGTGCACTGTGTGAGCTATTTCTATGTGCACTGTCTGTGCAGTTACCAAGGGAGGTCACGCCGGCTGTTACCCTCCCAGGAGGCAGCTGACTGTCAACGCTGTCCAGTTTCCCCCTCTGCCCTGAACCCAAATGCATTTAAAATTAAGGGCAGTTTTAGTAGCTAGCAGTACATTTCACTCGCTCTGAGCGGGATGTGCTCTCCCCACTGCCTGCCTCCTCTGCTTCCAACGGGCAATTGCACAAAACCATAAATCGGGAATCCTGACTGTCTAATCAATAAGCCTGTGTTTGGCAACGTGTGCTCAGCTTACCTGAGTGTAGTTTATTGACCAAATTTAATAGCAAGTGTAAACTATGTCACTATGTAATTATTTTTGCCTGTAAGAAAAGAGTGTGGAATTTTACCAGGTTCTTTGTAAATTGAGGATTTTCCTTACAGCTGTCTATTAATGTTCATATTGGAGACATCTACTTGCTGAAGATATTAAAGACTTGATCCAACTCAAGCATATCATTTGTTTGCAGATCCTCTCTCTTCTGGCTGTTATTTGTGAAGAAATTGTGGAGGATTGTATCAACTGTGGCGGACTTTACTTCTTTGAATTCACAAGCTGCACTGCCTTTCTTTTGAGCCTCCTCATCCTGTGTGTGTATTGCACTGATGCATACGAAACATTTGGGGAAGATAAAGTACAGAAAGTGGTAAGGAATTATTATTTTTTCTTTAAATAAACCATTTCTCTTAAGTGCTTAAAGACTACTATGGAGTGAAAAGGCTATACAGAATCAATCTTTTTTTCTGCTCTGTTTAAGGGCAGACTAAAGTAGCTTACAGATAAAAAATGAGTCAACTTTGAGAGTCCCTTTTATATTGACAACTTTTCTAAAATTGTCATGCTGGTTACGTGCAGGATTTTAGGACTTGCGTGAAAATATTCCATACAGACCAATACTACTGCATAGTCATCATATACATATGTATACGGAACACAGTTTATTGCCAGCATAATACTTGTAACTTACCTGTTTACCCTCTCTGTTTTCCTAACAGGTGTAGCCTACCTCCCTTCTGGTAATGATCATACTCATTACAGTTTATGCTTTTACATTTCAGAAGATCCAGCAGTGATACAGAGTTGCTCTGTAAAGTCAGGAAGAATATTTATACTGTGTTTATACAAGTGTCCCTTCCTATTTGTCAACAGAGCAAACAGTAGGTTTTTAAAGCGAAGGTACAGATAAGGGAGTGCAGTAAGAGAGTTGAATGAGCATATTTACTTAAAAGTTTCTGATTTCCCAGATGTTTTACATGGGGAATAACGCTGGCATGGTTGACCTGAGCTTGAATTTGATGGTGAAAAGTGTTAGATTAAATGAAGAAAATACTTTAAAAGTGCAAAAACAAGGCAGTATGTAATGCAGACTTTTAAACAGTTGATCACGTTGAACGTTGTTATGAACGTAGTTGTAAAATATATTTTCTGAAGCTTCCATTAGCATCAGAGATTCAAAGCATGAATTCACTGGCAGATTAACTCAGCTCCTGTTATGATGCTTGTTCTTTTTCATGTAGTATATATACAATACTGTAACATTTGTTTTCTATATATATTTGCAGAATTTGGGGACCATGATAGCCATAGGTGCCTTATTTCTCTTAGCATCAATAGTGCTTGCTGCAACCAGCTCTGGGTCCGCTGTTGAAAAAACTGCATGTGTAAGTCTTAAAATCACATTATTTACTTTGTGTTTATCCTATATGCTAATTTCTCTGCCCTCTAAACTTCACTCAATTTCCAGGGAAGAAACTGGGCAGGGAAGAAAATTCTTGTACATTGTGATGTTTCAGGAATTAGCTATTTTAGATCTTCCAAAAACTTCCTCTAGGAGATCCAAAGAGCAGGCATTCCTCAGGATTGCTGGAAAGCTGTGTGTGCACTTGCAGTTCCCTAGCGTTTGTGGCTTGCTCCTGAGCTCCTCAGACTTGGCTGCCTTGGCTCCATATTATTCCCTGTCATCTCTAACTGTTTCGACGTTGCCATCTCTCACAGCTTCCCCACTGATATTCTCATCTCTGAAATGTCTATTTTTTTTTCTTTTCATTGTCCTTTCATACAATGCCACCCCCTCACAAAGTCAGCAAGAAACTGTCTTTTGCTAGGCAATACAAAGCTTGGGTGGAGAACGCTGACTTGCAAAGACTGCAATAAGAGCAGCAGTTTCCTCAGTGACAGGAACAACGAGAAGAGCAATAGGGCACACATCTATGTGGAGAACACTGAAAAGGCTCAGGGCAAGGCACTGAAGGCACTTTGGGATGCTGACAATGTTGTCATTCCTCAGTCATTTGGCACTTCTTTTGACTGTTTGAATAACCTTGTGAATATGTGAGTTTAAAAGATCACATTTTGATTTTATTCTTGAATAAGAAAAAAAAAATCAGGCAGCATGAGAAATTAGAGATACACACTTTTGTACCTATGATGTTGATCTATTCAGACCTAATTGTTTGAGTATGAAGTCTTTCGGTTTCCTTTCTGGAGCTGGAAAAACAAAAACTATTGTGATTTAAGACTTACTAGTGTCAAATTGCTTTGGGGCAAAGCAGTCATGTAAAATGTAGGTAGAAGTTAGAATAATGCTTCTTTAAGAAGCTAGAATAATGTTTCTTTCCTTGTTTGAAAGAAACTGCTAAGAATGACCTTCTTCTATGAAATGTCATGAAGAAAATGTCATTTGATCCCCCCTACTGGCCCAGTATGGCCTTGCTCAGGCTCCACAGATTTTCTCTCCCTTCACATTCCATGTGTTACTCTTCCTCGCTTATTCCCTTTAATCAGCAGCCATCTCTTGGATAAATACTTGACCATACTAATAAGCCATGCTTATTTAATAACTAATTTTTGCAATAAAAATTTATATACTTTTACTATTAAGGGCCATTTAGAACATATTGTAAGGTTCACTCTTGATTAAGAGAATGAGAACTGTAAAAACTTTTTCATTAAATGTTTTAGAATTATGATTTCTGATCTGTTTCTAATTTAAATGGAACTACCTGTTTAAGGAGGACCGTAATCTTAATTTATAAGCGTTATTAATTAATGTAAATAGTCCATCAAATCTTTCCCAACAATGTTAGAATACTGTTTGTACACTTTGAAATCATATATTCATTTTACAGGTGTTTGGATTTCTTGCAAGTGGTGCATTTTTAGCTGAAATTGCTATAGAGTACTTTCACAGGCTGAAACAAAACATTGATGGACGCTCTGAAAATCCTGTCAACACTCTGAATCCCACAGAAAATCAGCCACTGAATAAACAAAGCTAACTTTCTGGAATTATTTCCTTTTTGTTTGTGTTTTTTGTTTGTTTGTTTGTTTTTTTTAATGGAGCAAACTAAAATGAACTTTCGGTGCACTGTAGGTAACAACTTCTGTCTCTTCATTCTAATCAATTTTGTATGCATTGCTCATCAAAAATTTTTATAGATCCTTAGGTAATGGCATCTTACATATCATGTTCTAAGGTAACTAGTCCTGCTTAATAATTTGTCCTCCCACCTGTCCAATGACATACACTAAAAACCTTATGTCTAAGTAGAGTAACTTAAGGACAGCAGTGTAATGATTTGATTTTGACAGAGGTGACTAATAAAGGTTAATATGTGATGCATAAATTTGGAGCTGTACCCTAAAGCTATTTTCTATATAGATGGACTTAACTACTTCTTTTATGACTTACAAATTAGTACTGCAGAATTCATTGGTCAATTGGTCAAAGTACTCACTGGTCAAGCTGTGAATGTAAAAGGGATACCTGATTGGAGCCTTACAGAAGTACTTATCCTCATGTAAGCATTTTTGGTTTTACTATTCATGTGTCTCTGGAGATCAGTTCATGTGTCTGTGGAGATCAGCTGAATGGACTAGTGAGTGTAGGGGGTGTGTGCGGAGAGCAGTGTAATGGTATATTAAGGAGACCGCTTTGCAGCCTATGACAAGTTTGGACTTGTATGCCAGAATCATCTTTCAGATTGTTTCAAAGCCCTGAAGAGTTGCAGAAGAAACTTGAAAAGCCAGCTCGGAGAGGAAATAGATGAACATGTATTTTCATAAAGTAACCCCAAAAGTAGCAATCTGAACAGCAATGGGAAAAATGTTACAGCATACTGGTACTGTCCTGTTGAATGTTACTTGTGGGTTTAATACCAAATGCAGTTTGTTTATGCATAGTAAATGGTAAGCTTTACCAGAATGGGAATGGATACCACCACTTTCTTTGTTCATAAATATGGCACTAGCTTGAGACTTTTTGCTGCTGACTAGATCAGTTGGTAAACAGGTAAATAAGCACTTGTACCCTTGATTTGTCTGGAAAGCAACGGGCTGTCAGATTGCAAGAAACCGTACTGATGCAACACCTATCAGCCAAGTGACAGACATACCAGACCAGATGTTGATAGCTTTAAAAGAAACAAAGTGGTGAAAAGGTGTTGATTAGATGCCTGAGGTAGAAGCAAGACTGCTATACCTTGCTTAAGAGGAAAACCTTCAAAAGTAGGGTAAATTGCTGTAAGCCAGACGTTCCAAAATACCAAAGCAAACAATAAAAAGCTGATTATGCAAAAACAATTCTTGTTTGAGCACTCATGACATTTGCCGTGTCTTCCAGGCAATAACTCCATTTCATCAATACCCTAGTCTGACAAATTTACAGTCCTGTAGCCTGTTGTGGCATCACTGAGACTAAACTCTACAGAAATGGGCTGAGTGAGCTGTACTTGGAAAAGAATGTGGAAGCTGTTGTAAGACACAGGGCTGTAAATGAAAGTCAGAGGTTTTTCCCAGTGCTGCCACTTTCTGATGAGTGTGAGTTTGTTCTCTCTCTAATCTCTGAGACTTAAGCCTAACACTACACTTTGCTTGGAGGATGTAAAATTGAAGCACCAAGTTTAAGCTGAAGCTTGGTTTCAGAGCCATGCATAAAATACATACTTTCCTTCATAGAATTTCCTAGTTTGTGAAGAAGAAATTCTCTTTAGAATGGCTTTTTTTTTAAATCTTGTATTTATTAGTGTCCATGTGCACTAAAACCTGCTCTCAGTCTAGGTATGTACAGAGCTTGCTGTAGCTGTCTCTGGAAACTGGGTAGATGAGGGATGTTTTATTTACAAGCAATGCTACTGGTGATACAAAACTTGCCTTAATAAGAAATATGCAGTGTCTTAGATTTAGGGATTGTGTCTATATCTATGATTAACATTCTAAGGTTTTATGGCCCAGAACTCTACTGAATTTGTTTCCACATCACAGTATCTGTAGTCTCTAAATCTTGTTCTATAATTAAAGGCTGTAAATACAGTGTAAGAGTAACTGTGCTGCTGATATTTATTAAGCAGCGTAGCATCCTGATGGGACTTTTATCTTGAGATAATTTTTCTTGTAATGTTTCTTAGCTTGAAAATATAAGAGAGTTCTGGGTTTTGTTGCTTTGCTATAGACTTTTCCCCACCTAAGTGCTTTGTTATCAGTGTCCACTCCTGAATTGTAGTTATTTTTATGAAAAGTGCCACAAGGACTTGATGTCAGAAGAAGGTGACTCTGACTGAGATCTCCTGTCTCCCACAATTTGACCACTAGGCCTTTTGAAACAAATGCTGCCAATTGCAGAATGGTTTGATGAATTCTCCTACAACATACATGCTGGCATTCCTGGTGTGTTTTGGGTTGTTAGAGTGAGGGGGTTTGGACACGTTTTTCATTTTTATTTGAGCTGTTCCAAGTATGTAGTTTATACCCGTTCTCTCCCCAGCTGACTGATCCATGTATGATTTGAGGATCAGATTCTATTCCTGACTGAACGGGATGCAAGTGTTGCGATCAGCTAATGAAGATGACAAACAGTAGTCTTTGGGAAAGTGGCTAATTGTTTTCCCGTATGTCACAGGCACTTACTAATAGGAGAAGTCCTGCTATTCCTTAAATACATAGAGCTCTATCCCAGATACTGTCTTGCTGACATTAATCCATCACATAGTAAAAACTAGGAGCAGACAAGCTACCACATACTGATTATAGTTTAAGGCAATTGCTAAACTGTTCCTTCCAAACTAGTTACTGGCTAACGAAGCAGCTTCTGCATGGTGGTACTGGTAATCCCAGGTTTCTAAGAATTAGGTGTTCTTTTTGTTCTGTTTTAAAATAGTGAGAATAATAGAGAACAGCACGTATGCTGTTCTGCTTCTGGGAGGTCACTCAGGCACTTTATCAGTTTCCCAAGATACAGCACTAGGTTTGTGTCCTTCCTAGATCCACTGCCCTCTCAGGCTGATGGCAGAGACTTCCTTGCAGTCTTGACGTGCTCCCTTTGATCCTTATAGTGTTGGATCCAGGCTTTGAGTGTCTGTCTCTTAATAAGACCGATCCCAGAGAACAGTGCTGGAGCTGGATTAAACATCTGGTTTTGCAGGAGCTCTGTGTGTGTAGCTGGGTGGCTTTTACTCCACCCCCCGTGAGCTGTCAGCAAAGTGGTCTGCTTCTTCCCCAGCCTGCTGCTGGGTAACCACCTTGCTTTATTTAAACCAGCTATTTCAATTGCTTCCATTAAGGTGGCTGATTTTGACTGAAGTGGATTAGGGATTGTTCAGGAGAGCGGTGGGAGACCTGTCAGAGGTGCTATTAGAAAGAACTGTCTTAAATTTCTTCATCTCTTTGCAAATGAACCATCTCTGTACAATTTTAACTGGTAGTAAGACCTAGGGAAAGAAGCAACTGTCCCAGCATGTCCATCTGGGGATTGTCTTCTTCCTTCCTCACCAGGGTGCTCGGCAGTGGTGTTGTGAGCTTGCTCAGACACAGTAAAAGCTTTTGTCTTTTCCAATTGAGCCTGTCCAAAAACATTTAAAGACTGTGCACCCACTTTCAAGCTTTGTTTACAAAGCTTTGTTTTCAAGCTTTGTTTTGAGAATCATTGCAGAGGATTCTCCAGGACATGCGAGGACTTGTTAAATGGCTGGACTGTGACTTTCTGCTCTGAAAATCCGCAAGTGCATTATGTAGACTGTGATTGTTAATTTTTCTGTTTGGCATTTAGCCCATGTTTAAATCACAATGCTACTGGTGCCCTTTGGGTTCTAAGTATGCGAAGGAATTGTGCCTTACTGCTTGGGCTCCATGCCTAAAAATAGCAGGGGAGGGTTACAATTCAGTTTTACCTTTGCACCCTCTGACTTGAAAAAGCAGTGAGCTGTCTCACACGATTCTCAGATCTCTGTTCAAGATGTTTTTGCATAATGGCCCTCATGGTGATCCTTGTTCAGATTTGTGCAATAAAAATACCAAGCTTTTTACAGGGAAATATTCGAAAGGTTATATAAAATTGTAACAAATCAAGATGCTGGAAGTGACTTTAAGATGGAAATTCATATTTGTTTTTAGTCTACTGCTGTAAACATAAGTAAATCTCTAGATACTAAATTTCATGCTGTTCAGATCTATCACTTTTATTACCTTTGAGAATTTAAGGACTCTTAATGATTATTAAATCAGAGTGATAATACAGTAGTTTTAAATATAGAAAATAAAAATTTTATACAGTGTTGTTGCCAATGTTTGCCTTGAATTTCCATTTAAGTAATTTTGAAATGCTTAAATATTTTTTCCATTCTAAACCTGTGGTCTTTTCTAATATATTGTTCTTTTTTGGTCTTAAAAGCTTTCTAAAATATTTTGTAATAATTTTAAAAATAAAATTATTAGGAAATAACTTAAGTGTTTCTCATTTCTGCTGCTATGATTGGGTATCACTATGTATTTCTCCCAGAGCAAACCATAGGAAATGACATCATGCTTTGTTTCTGGTTTGGAGGAAAGAGCTTGCATTGTGTTTGCCTGTTCCTGGGGAAGAGGGTCGAACTTGCAAAGCTGGATATTCTCACTGCAAGCTTCCAGAAGGAAAGGTCCAATAAGGTCAGTTTTGCCTCTTACCACAGGGTTCAACCTGTTTGCCATCGCCTTTACACCTACCATGGTTTGTAGGTTACTGTGACAAGTATAACTCAAGCACTGCTTTCCCATTGTCTTGATTACTTGGAGCTGAAAAAAGATAAAGTGGCAGACTTGTTGAAAAAAGGAGCATGAAGTAGCTGAAAGCTGTTAAAGAGCAAGGAATTTCTTCTAGTGTAGAAAAACACAAGTGACTGAGTTACTTGGTTGAGGAGGAGCTGGATCCTTTAAAAATGTTTCCTGATTGTCAGTGGTAGGGGGTGAGGGAAAAGGAAATAAACCTGCATGCTTTCTGGCAGGGTACCCTTTTTGTTTCATAATCCTACAGACTGCTTATCACCTGGTGGTCATCTCGTAAACCAGAGGAGAGCATTACTTTCTTCATTGTCAGCACTGAAATGTCTTTATCGATGATCTAGGCAAGGGGATGGAATGCACACTCAGTAAGTTTGCAGATGACACCAAACTAGGTGAGAGTGTTGATTTGCTTGAGGTCAGAAGGCTTTACAGAGGGATCTAGACATATTGGATCAATGGGCCAAGGCCAATGTATTCGGAACTGGTGAGGCCTCACCTTGAGTACTATGTTCAGTTTTGGGCCCCTCACTACACGAAGGATATTGAGCTGCTGGAGCGTGTCCAGAGAAGAGCCACCAAGCTGGTGAGGGTGAACAAGTCCTGTGAGGAAAGGCTGAGGGAACTGGGCATGTTAAGTTTGGAGAAGAGGAGACTGAGGGGAGACCTCAATGCTCTCTATGACTACCTGAAAGGAGGGTGTAGATAGATGGGGGTTGGCCTCTTCTCCCAAGGGAATAATGACAGGACCAGAGGAAATGGTCTGAAGTTGTGGCAGGGGAGGTTTAGATTAGATATTGGGAAGAATTACTTTACTGAGAGAGTGGTCAGGCGCTGGAACAGCCTGCCCAGGGAGGTGGTGGAGTCACCGTCCCTGGAGGTATTTAAGAAACGTGTAGATGTGGCTCTTCAGGGCATGCTCTAGTGCCCAAGATTATTGGGGTGTGGTGAGTGGTGGTGTGGGATTTGGTTGGTGGGTGCTTTTTTGTTTTTGTGTGTGTATGTTTTGTTTTGTTTGTTTTGTTTTGTGGGTGGGTGGGTTTTGTTGTTGGTTTTTTATTTTAATGTGGTTGGACTTGATGATCTCAGAGGTCCCTTACAACCATGGAGATTCTGTGATTCTGTGAAATTGGAATGCTGTGGTGTATTTTTCTTTATATTGTAACATTAAAGGTGAAATAGTCTCTTTGAAGTTGCCAGAGATGCGTGTAACCATAAGGATTCATAAGGGAAAAAGGTCTCTAATGCTTTTAATTACATTTGAAAACTATATGCAAGAAAACAAACAAGGCAAAATGTTGTATTAAAAGGGTAAGTCAGTGGTGGATTTACACAGCATGAGAAAATAACTCAGAAGTCCTAAGAAAGATTAATAAAGATTTAATAATTTGGAGCATGATCACACAGTTTGTGTTACTGCTAGAATCATGTCAACACCTTTCTCAGGAGCGTAACCCAAGTTTAGTTTTATGAGGGTAGCGCAGCGTGGCAGAACACGGCCTGGTTGTCTGCAGCTTTCCTCTGTGAGTGCAGAGGCACCACCTGGTCGTTGCTGACAGTGCATCCACTGCTGAAGGCACTTACATGCATCCTTGCTTTCGGGGGGGCTTTTCTCCTTGCAGCGACCAACACACGGCCTCCTTCGTGCTGTTGGGCAGGAACTGAGCAAGGTTAACTACTTCGCTGGGGTTTGGGTTTGACTTCTCTTTGGATTCAGAATAGCTATTCTTTGCCTGCTAAGGGAAGCACAAGGAAGGCCAGCAATGTTTTTTGCATTTCATTTGTACAGTCCATAGAGGAATCGGTTGAGGAGCTGCAGGAGAGAAGTTTGCCCACAAGAGGGCAAAGATGATCCTATGATTGAAATAATCCAGATGACTACACCCTCATCCCACCCTTATTTTCAGTGCAGTTGAAGCCCCCTTGCCCTCTTTTGTCAGTGTGGCTATAAATTGAACTGTGCATTTTAGTGATACTGTTTAAAATTATTTGCTTATTTTTCAAAATGCAGTCTGAAGATTTTTTTTTTATAATATAAACAGATCAATATTATCTCAAGGACATACTTTACCCAAGCAGTTTGAAAAGATTTTCCTTTTATTCCTTTTGTTTTGTAACCTGTCAAGAGATGCTTTTAAAAGTTCAAGTCATGCTTCAGCTGCACCTGTAACACTGTACTGCAGCCTAGACGGTTTTTGTAGTCAGGACTACACTGCGGCTTTTGATTAAGGTCTGTGGATTATGGGTGGAAGAAGAAAGGAATGGGGAGTATCTGGCCATTTCCTGGGCTCTCGGTAAGTTAAATGAGAAGCTTATTATCAAAAAAATGCAAATTATGCATGCAGGAAAAATTTCAGGGACCACAAACAGAAATGTTGGCCAACATGCCCGTAATGCATGCCAGACAGGGCTTCTTGCAATTCCAGTCCTCCCCAGGCACCCCAGCGAAACTTGCTTTGACCAGCCCATGTGGCCTAATTCAGTTTGTTTCTTACAACCTATTATCTCTTGGCTGAATATTAGAACAGGACTAGGAAAATAGCACAGACCTGGCTGTTTTGAAGTTGGCAAGTCCTGAGGTGAGAATCAGGGCTCTACGAGACAGCGACAGCATAAGCACATTCCTCTCTAGCGTGACTCACGCGCGGCCAGATGAAGTCGGCAAATACCCAGTCAGGTATTTGATGCTAGATGTGCTGTATGAAAGGATGTAGTATTCAACAGAGCTAAGTTTGGGATGTACTTCAGAACCCTCTTTTTAATCCTTACACTTTCAGTAAGTCTAATATTGTAAGACAAAAGCATGATAAGTTTTCTTTTACTATATGCCCTACCCTTGCTTAGAGAATGGTGTAATATTGCTCAAAATAATGCCAGTCTGTCTGTGCTACAGCCTTCCTTTTAACTACTTCCTTTGCACCAGCTGTCACTCTTCCAAAAATACCAGTGCAGACACGATTCTGAAATCCCTGTTCATGTTGAGCTGTAGGTTAGGAAGGAACTGTTACTTGATTGTCCTGTAGTCTCCACACACCACTAACCAAAGATGTGGAAGCTGCTACCCTGGTGTGAGCAACAAGACATCCTCAGAAAGGAGGACAGACCCTCACCACCTCTATTTTTATCCATTTTCACTCTCCTGTGCCTGTCTGCTCTGTTTCAAAGGCTGCAGATCACCGGTTATTGATTCTCACATTGTTAAAATCCTGCTTCCCATTCCTGTCCCTTAAATCTAAATTAAACCTCCCTATCAGTGCAATTCATAGCAACAAGAGCTTGAGATAAAGCTCTGCCTGCTGGTTTCTCAAACCAAAGCTGACATAAAATGGCTACAGAGGTCCATCTGAAAGGCTACAATCCAGCTCTAGAAACAAGTATCTCTCAACATCAATCTGTCTGCTTTCTGCTTCATAGTCCTCTTGCTCTGAAAGGCTTGTTTTATGAATGAATAAATGTTGTCCTTGACTTGATACAGTTTTTTAATTGTAAATGCTTGTTTCTGGCAATTGTGCCTCTCATTTCAGGGTAACAAGGACATAATTATTCAGCTCTCATGCATCACAAAATACTGAGCATGAGGTATTAATGGAGTGCTTTGCTGCCACCATAGCTTAGTAGCTACAGCTGCAGCATTGCGCTCTTGTTTGGCTGGGGTTCATGAAAAAGGGGGATGCAGATCATGAAGATTTATGTTAAGAGTGATTTAGAGATGCAGAAATAACAGCTAACTGTGCTAGATGGACAAAGCACTTCTGGTTTAAAAGGAGCTATTATACCAGCAGAGCTGTGATTTGTACTCATGGTGGTACAAAGCCACCAACACTGGTCCACTTTATACAACCTCCAGTAATCTCAATAAACTAAAGTTTTATTACTGTAATTGTGTGTGCTGGCAGGGCAGTGCTGGGGGAGAGAGGAAAATCATATCCTATCATCAGAGCTGGCTAGCAGATATAATAAAAGGAAGCTGCAAATGGATGCTTTTGACTGGCGCCAGGTGATATACCAGGTGATATAGCAGGTGATATACCAGGTGACCAGCTCCTGGCCTGGTCTCTTCCCATCCACCCACCAATGAAACTGCTGGAATTAAGAGGTGAGTGCTGCCCCAGCTCAACATGGGAAAGTACAAAGGGTAACTACTCAGCCCTAGGATGAGATAATGAGATGTTCCAGTTGGGAGGCCAATTTCCCCTGTAGCTGGTAAAGGAAGAGGCACATGTAGAGGATGAAATCAGAGGGGAAGGAAGGGTAACTCGTGCACTCTGAGTCACTGCTGCTGTGATTCTCTCTTGCCCTTCTCTTCATTAAATACTCAAGGGAAAATGGCTGGTTATTAAGGCTGGTCCCATGCAAATAGCCCCCAAAGCACACTCTGCTTTTCCCTGGGAGAATGATATTTACTCTCTTTGGGCTGTAAAATCATATGCAGGGCCAGTGTTGTCTCTAATTTCCTTGTCTGGTCTTGTATTAGGTGTCTCTAAGTCTACACCTGAGGGATTATTTTTTTTCCCAAGGTTTTTAGACCCTTACTACAATTCCTCCTATTCCAAGAGGGCTGCTTGTCCACCGTTGCTTTTTCTGCACAAGCTCAAACACATAAAAGAACAAGTGGCTCAGACAACTTAGCAGTGACTCTCTGCATTGCTGGCTATCCCCAGTAACCCCTGTGGGGAGAAATGCCCCACCACCCTGCTTGGCCTACCAAGTCATCCATACACACATCAGCTCCGTTTCTGACAAGACTGGCATAGTCTTGTCTCTCTGGTGGCCCCTTTATCAGCCACAGAAACACGCAGGTGTTTCCTTCACCACCACGCACCACACATCACTTTCTTTTTCTACATGCAAAGCACAGAGCACTCAGTCTGTTCCTTTTCTTCTGTGTTACTCCCTCTTTTTCCCAGGAGCGTGGTTTGCCGCACAGCTCCCTGTCTACCTTTGCAGAGTGCCAGCCTTTGCAGGGTGCCAGCCTGTGGGCACATCTCTCTGGACTTGCAGGCCAGAGAGGCTCTGGAGGTGATGTTTGTGACAGTGCCTCTGTGCACCAGGCAGGGCTGAAATCATTTTAGGGCCAGAGTAACCTGGGGGTTTTGTGGCACTAAGCGCTGGCTCTGGGACACATGTGCCTTCCTGCGTTAATTCACACTGCTGGCTGAATTTCCTGTCACCATGAGGAGGGCAGGACTGCTGCTCCTGTGCTAATGCTTTAAGGGTTGCAGTCTATTCCTTTCAAATTCCTTTGTGCCTTGCTGTGCCTTGCTGTTATTCTAGGTCTGTAAACATCTACGGAGCAATGTATGAAATCTACATCATCTTGGATATTTTGAATTTAACTCAGTTCAAGCCAGGATCCACAAAAATGCATTTTAATTGAAGTAAATTTATCTATGTCCTTATCATTTTTTCTGCTTCAAAAGCTCTGGCCTTCGTGGATGGCTAGTGCTCTGAAGGGCAAACCTGCCCAAACACAAGTCACCTCAAAGCCAGTCAGCACTTGTCCAGTGATAAAACTGCTTTTGAAAATATTTATCTTATGCACCTTTCTGTAAAGCTGTAGTTCATCAATATGCAAAAAACAGATGCTGCTGGAGGTCGTACTATGTTCAGGAAACGATATGAAAACAGTAACTGGAGGAACAGCACTCTTCTGAGCCGCTCACTCAGGAAATGTCAGGTAGTGCTGCTACTCTACAGTGGCCCCTTGACTTCAGCTTCTTCACCCACATTTTCTTTTCTAGCTCTGCCTTCTTTATCCACCACCAACCAGCCGCTCAAAAGACAACGTCCCTCTCAGTCTCCTGGTTATTAACCACCCCTACCATGCTACTGGCTCCCCCCAGCACTTAACAGAAGCCACAATATCATGCCTTTGGCTACTCAACACTGGCTTCTTAAAGCCAAGCTTTCATAGCACTAGCCAGAACAATGCCAAAGATTTGGGTATCTAAATTCTGTCTCCCTGTAAACCGAAAGCTTGGCTTGGCAGCCACCGCACCCTTGAGGCAGGAAACTCCTGTGGCACAGCAACTGTTTTTTCCTTTCCTTTTTGGTTTTTTTTTTTTTTAATTCAACTTTCAAGCTTCCTACCTGTGAGAAGTGCTGCTTCTAGACATGGGCAGACAGCTTCAATTTCACTGTCAAAGCAGCTCAGACAGAAGTCTGGGAAAGGGCAAAAAGCAGACAGGTTTTTTTGCCAACTGTCCCAAGGCAAAGGGGCTGGTCCAGGCAGGTGATGCGAGTTTGTTTGGTACTTAATAAATTGGCAAATCATTTGGCAAGTCATTAACCCAGTAAACCAGTGCAGATATGAGATAATAACAGGATAAAGCTACTTTGATCTGTTGTAGCATAAATGTGTTGGGGGTTGTTTTTTGTTTTGTTGTGTTTTTATTTATGCAAGCTCCTGGATGGTGCATACTGGTCAGTCCCTAGTAACAAACATCAGCACAGACATACCATCCCAGCTGTGAGAAACCAGAGAGCTGACCCAGGGGTCTAGCTAAGGCTGATGGACTCTGGGCTCAGTGAGAGGTAGAACAGAAACAAAATCTGAAGTAGCCAGCTGTGGGCAATCAGTGACCTCCAGAAAGGACAGGCATAGGAAGGATCAGCCAACATCACTTACTGCTTTTCCTGTTTTCTAACTGCCGTTGTGCTGGAAAAAAGTAATCATCTTTCTCCAGGAGAGGAAGATGACAAGCATCACTGTGACTTTCCGACCTGCTCTACATAGTGGGGTTAAACAAGCACTGGGACCAGGGACCAAATCCAAGAACTGCCTGTTCTCAATGGGATGGCCCCTCTGGTGCAGCCCTGTCCATCTGCAGAGGAACAAAAGGTAAAGCCACCAGCACGGCGCCCGCACCTGAGCTCCAGTCTGAAAACTGAAACAGCCTTAAACAGGAAGGTTGCTTAAGAAAACCTGAGAGCTTTGTGGTGAGGGCTCTCCCCTCCCACGTGCCTGTGAGTCTCTGCAGGCAGAAAAAACAGGGTGAGAGTCTCCCACAGACCTTTTCTCGGGTACCCACTTCTCCCCATCTCACACAACCAGCAGCACCTCCTGGATGCCGTCCCAGAACCAAGCTCACCAGTAGGGTCCAGCCGTACGTAACTCCAGCTTGCCTTGGCTTTCAGGTGACAGTCTCAAAAGCAGGTCTGTACTTTTGCCCCTAGCCAGCAGGATGCCCAAGGCCACTGGCCAGCACAAAGTCTCTAATGCTCAGCACCAGCATTTTGCTCCACGTTGTCTCGAGACCAGTGGAGCCAGGACAGAACATGTGGTAACCTGATGACATCTGCAGCCTCTGGGTCAGGTCTAATGCATCCTCCTGCAGCTTTAGCTGAACATGAAAATCCCACACACATGGTATGAAGTGTACATAGCAGGCAAGCAGAAAAGACTTTTCTATCACTCCAAGCATGTCTGCTGATACAGCCAGAAACTGCTGACATTTGCCAGCATTTCTACTAGTGCATAATGAGCTTACATTAATTGTTCCTCTCATAAGCTTTCTACTAATGTTTGTCCTGCTCTTCCTTGTCTCCTGCTCCCTTTTGTCCTAAAAAGCTCCTAGTCCTCTTCCCTGGAGCATCGCTCAACACTCCCACCCTCCACTCCCCCCCACTTCATTGGAAGTTATCATTATCCTCGTGTCCTGCTATCCCCCCTGTACCCCACATCGTGATTTGTTCCCATAGACTTTTAGGAGCAAGATTTCTCTGTAGTTCACACAATGCAAAACACAACAATTTCAGAGCAACAGGAAAAGTGGCAAGCTGGTCAAGTAACCTACAGTCTCTTCATACAGCTTCTCAAGTTTTTTTAAAAAAAGAAGGGTGGCTTTGAAAAGTTTCATTTCCCCTTCTCATCTTCCCAGTTTCTACCCAACAAAACCACTATTCACTCTCTAACTTATATCAAATCCCCAAGAGCTCAAACATCAGGTTGGTGTCTGTTTCTTGCAGTATGAAACAGTTTGAAATAGCTATTTTCTTTTTCCAATATTTACATTTTCAGTGAAACTGAACCCCAAACTCTAACTGTGTTGACTCAAAGAATATACTACTCTAACCTCAGAGCTGAAGAGGCTAGACAGCTTTTGGGTGGGATAATCAGAGACCAGCACATCCAGACACAACAGCAGGGGAACAGTTCTTTCTTTTGCTCCTACCTCTTGTGCTCCAGTTACAGGATATATTCTGATACTCCCTAGAAAGAAAGTCACTGCTCTAGTAGAGGAAGGAAAAAAATAAGCAAGACAACAACCTGAGTCTCAAAGCCATTACATCATCCAAATAGCGCATGCAGTTTATTTCTAAACCAGCTGGAATCCCATATTTGATAAAGTTGCACACAGATGGAGCTTTCAGAACCAGGCTAACACTGAAGGAAACTTAAAACACTTCTGCTGGCAGAGCGACAATAGTAAAGTGCCAAATTCCCTGCCAGACAGAGCTGTCATTCACAGACTGTGGTAGAGCTGGTGATTTTCTTGGTAGACATGTTTCATAAGGAGGATCGGGGGGGAAGGGGGGGGGCGGAAATGGGCAAGGAAGCTTTGGCAGCAGAGATGTCATTTTTCCAGCCTGAAAACATCCCACACTAAGAGCATCTGGCGGGTCTATGGATCCAGTACTGTCTCGAGCAAAAGGTTTAGGCATACGAACCTACCAATACGCACAAAACCCAAAGGGAAGTTGTCATTTACTTCTCCTAATCCACTATAAATAAGTGCACTTGCAGCAAAACATGTTCTTTGGACAATGGCAGAGCACAGTTCAGAAATTCTTTGGTTGTCAGACTGTGTGAAATGTCCCCTGATTTTTTTTTCCCCCTACATGGTGATAAGTGATAGAGTAATGTGGGAGGCTGAAAAAAAGATGCCAGGAGAGGGGGCACGATTCCAGCAGAGAGCAGAAATAGCCTTTTTTTCAGAGCAAGCTCAGGCTCCAACCCCAATGCCTAGCAGGTGCTTCTTACTGCTACCGCAGCTCTAAGGGTTCAGCTGCATTGACAGGATGCAGCAGAACTTTGGTTTCTCCGTGAGATTGTCAAGAGGGGTTAAAGCTTGTAGGAAAGTGCCTACTATCTACCTGAGGTGATATTTCAAAAGGTGAAGGAGCAGTAGGCACTTCTCTTTCCTCCAGGGAAACAGAAGAGGTTGTACCCCTAAATATCTACCCTGTCAGTCCAAATTAAAGTCAGTGGTGGTTTCCAAAAATTGTAGTTAAGTCAGAACAGGTAATCAAGCATCCCTCCATAAGTGTGCGTGTGTGTATGCACATGTGTGTGTATGCACCTTCTTCTGCAGGTATCTTTACTCAAAGTGCCCAAAATGAAGTCCCTCGTCACGTATGCCCTTTGGACTGGTCCTGTGCTGGCGGGGCAAGGAAGCCTGAAGCATCACTGACTCTGCTGACAGTGGATTTCTAGCTGAGAAGGATGTCTCTTCTCTTAAGTCAGAGAGCCTCTGAGGCACGCTCAATTCAGGTCATTAAAAGAAAAAAAGTGACCCATTTCTGAACAAACACAAAATATGTAATCTGAAAGAATGGGGCAGAAAAGCAGGCCAAAGTTGGCCACTGTAAAGAAATAAAAAATGGTCAATATGAAATTAATGACATTGTAACTGCCTGTTATATAGTTTTATTTGAATAATCATCTCTACAAACATCAAAGTAGTTTATCCTGGAGTGAATATATGTATCTTCATCAACAAACAGTGGACTTTTGTGTTTTTAAATTGTTCCCTGTTCTATGTTACTGTTAAAAGGGCACGTATGAAAAGGAACAGCAAGAAGAATTACAGAAACTGTGCACAATGAGGGAGATTTCTACCTTTCCAGGTTATCTGCTCGGTTATTTTCATTTCCTTATACAAAGTTTTTGATACTTTAGCAGTTGGCCAATTTCTCTTGTAAAAGCATTAAAAAAAATAAAGTGAAAACATGGCAACAAATCAAGCCCATTGTATGTAAGCAAAGGTGTGTTACATTCACTTTCATATTATTAATCAAGCATTGGAACAGGCTGCCCAGGGAAGTGGTGGAATCGCCATCCCTGGACGTATTTAGGATGGGTAGACGTGGTGCTGAGGGACACTGTTTAGTGGTGGTTTTGGCAGTGTTAAGTTGATGGTTAGACTCAGTGATCTTAAAGGTCCCTTCCAACCTAGACAATCCTATGATTCTATGAAATTGCAATGAAATTGCAACCTGCTATGTGGCACAAAAATAATTTTCTGAGAGGACCATTAAACTGCTTAATAATACTGACACAGAATTTCAGACAAATAGAAAAATGCATAGCTGGACAGAAAATGCTTTTTTTCTCCAGATTGGACCTGGTAAACTGTATAAATCCTACTTTTTGCAGAAACCTGCTGCACCATCATGCAGTTGTCCTGACAGGAAAGACCCAACTTACAGGTTCTACTTCACAGCTAGACTTGGAAGGGGAAGCACCAAGGAGAAAGGGCCTATGCTTCCCTTTTTCCTGCAAAGAATTTCCAGCTCATCAGAGATGGACTGCAAAATGAGAGAAAGACAAAGGCGCCAGAAGGGTATGGTCTCAGCCTCAAAAATTACACAGAACTTCATGACAAGACATGATTGGACAAAATTGACCTGTTCTGCCTGTCCAGGCCCAGTATGGATCCCAGCAGAAGCAAAAGAAGGGACAAAACACATTCACAATGGGTTTTCCATAAACACTGTTAGACGCCAGAAAGAATAATTTATAGGAAATGCACAGAAATTTTCTACAGAACAGGTCTTAAAAATACCCATTTCACCAACAAATATTTGTGAAAAGGAAGAAAAAAATCCCACAAAACATTACACAGATATTCTTGGGTATGTATTTTCCTATATTTGGCAGAGGGATGTTTTTAAGAATAATCTTTGATTGTTAAAAACCTGTAAAAATCCATGAAGAAAAGAAATCCAATTTCATCATGTACTGTTGGGATTAGGAGGGAGTGTTTCCAGTGATGTATTCAAGTTGCAGCTTCAGTTTTGAAGCTGGCATTAGAAAAAGTCCACAGTTCTAATAGAAAGAGGTAAAAATGATTTGGGTCAGCTTATCGAGGCACAGATCAGTTTGTAACAGATCCTTCGTTAAATCATCCTTGGAAGTTGAGAATCAGGTAGGAATTTGCAGGATTTCCCCTCTGTAAACAGACGGAGGAAATCAGAAGCATTTTTTCCATCCCATTGAAAGGTGAATAAAATGACTCTCCAAATGAGTTTTAAATTGACTTACTGCAAATAGCTGGAAATGACCACAGCCCAGCTTGTGAAACAGGAGTTGTCTTTTTCTGTAAAGCTCATAAAAAGCATGTTCTCCATTATAAAATTATTGTTGGGGGGAGAAGGAAGTGGGGGCAGCAAAAAAACTTTGGTTCACAATATTGTTTTGCAAAGGCATTCAGATAGATCTTCAGAAGCTACTGGCTGTCCAGGCCAATAACAAAACACCCATGCTCTCTCTTCAGTAGTGGATGCTCCTCTTTGGTATCCTATTTTGTAAGGCAGACGTCTTACAGAAATGAAGTAGTCATACAGATGCATCTTTGAAAAGAAAGATGGTGTCACTTGTGTTGCCACAAACAAATTAATCTACTTGATTCAGGAACACACAGGAAAACTTATTTTGATAGGGGGTGGGGAGGGAGAAAACACTGATACATTCACTACTTGCTAGAAGCAAGTTATTTGCTCTTGCAATTAGTTAAGAGCTGTCAGTAGCCAGGATACGCTGTGTTGACAGAAAATATGGAATTATTGCTTTGTGAGTAATTTTGAGTAACAAGGACCAGGACATTAATAAATCCTTCCAGGTAGACACAGCCCTGTGGCAGAAAATATAAATATTCATTTTGGGAAGTATTCTGGCAGTTACTACGCACAATACTTACTTGTTGACTGAGTGATGCACGAAACCTTGTAGGATGACCATATGCTTAAAACACAAAGGATCGTAGCTAGGAACCCGAAAGTCTGGATGAGAAAACAAACACACCACAAATACTCACAGAACATTAGATGACACACATTCCATGAAGGTATGGATACCCTTCTATATCCAGCTACATGTTTTATGACATTAACAGACCCCAAGAGTAAGAAAAGTTTGTTGTTTTTTTTTACTCCATTCTGCCAATATACTAAAAAAATAAAAGTTTTCATAGTATAAGAGTTTATGTCTTGTCAAAACAATGAATGAAAGATGGACTGGGATTCATATAACAAGGGGGCAGTAAAAGCTGGACAGCAGCACAGAATCTCACCTTCTAGACTTCTCACTAGGATTCTGCAACAAAGAAAAGGCTTTTCCTAACACATCTGATTACTGCTCTTTTACTGCCCCATTCAAACAAGTCTTTCCCTGCCATCTGCCAAATAAACAAGTCAGGTATGTCTTCTAGTCCGTTAGTATCATATGGACTAAGTTCCTGAAAGTAATTCTTTATTCTGAAGGATTGTATTTCAGGTCCTGCTGCTGTGAAAATACAGTTGCCCACACTCAGGAGTCATGTCTGTCTCTATAAAGCCCTCCAGCCAACAGAGACAGAGAGTATCTTCTGGTAAGTCAACCCATGATCTCAGTGGGTTTTAGCTCAGGAGAAATGATCTTTAACAGGGCTCTATTCTGGAGCAGGACACATCAAAAGCCAAAGACTGGAGTGAAACCCTTTAATTAACTTCTAGCTCCTACAACAGCCATTTGTCAAAACAGAATTGTGTCAATTCTTCCCCTAAACACATTAGTTCCTATGAGTTTAAAGCAGCAGCCTTTGGTTTCTACTCTCTGACAGGACAAATACCCACTTCAGTAGTGAGTCTGGAGTCTCACAACAAAATATTTTTGTTGGCATCCTGTTACAGAACATTCACTGAAATGAGCTAGCAGGCGATTCCCCCAACCATGACAGAAGCAATGCAAGTCTGTAAGAAAATAAAATTACAAGCAATAGATTTCCAATGCCCTACTTAATATATATTGCAAATTAAAAAGTGTCAAGACACAGTCTTACCGCGCCAGCCACAAGTCCAGTCAAATTGTAACTCCTGGATGCTGCTACAATCGATGCAATGAGAAGGAGAATTGTACCAATTAAATAATGAAGAAACTCCTGTGAAGACAAGCATAGTCTGCATCAGAAGGGAAACTTAGCAGGAAAGCATTTTGATATGCCTCAGAATGAAAACAAGTTGGTAGAGGACAAAACACCAGTCAAAAGAAAAAAATTGAAAGATTAAAAAAAAAGAGAAAAAAACACCTTGTGAGTGGATTATGTACCCTACCTTTTTATTCAAAAAAAAAAAAAATTAGGAGAGATGCCAATCTTCAGGTCTACTAATGCCACTGGAGTAAGATCTACTTACCGGGTATGGATGCAATCCTTTCATCCTTTCAATTCAGCGTGGTACATTACTGAGGGTGAAACACATACTTTTGTTGCATTAAGTATGCACCCTATTTAAAGAGACAGTTCTGGAGGAAGAAGCCTTAAAGGCATATTTCTCAAGCCTATGTGGAATGGCAATATATCCCAGCAAATAGCTTAAGCAGGAAATCAAATGTTCCTACTTCTTAGAATCTTAGAAATTAAGCAGAGGTTCTACTCCTGGATTTACCAACAATTTACATCAACCAAGACTGGAAACAGCCAGGAAAAGCACAACTACTTAGACACTTGTAACCAACACCCAGGCTCCTAAGTTTACAGGGTATTGTCTACAGTCTACACACTACTGCAGGATGGCCGCAGCTGCCCACAGTACAATGTGATGCTATGGCTTTTTCTGAGACAGCACTGAGGGAACACATTTAAGCTCTTCTTCAGTGTGATGAGTATCAGTTCAGGAGTCAATTTTACCTTTTTATAAGCAGGGGTTATCTGTGGATTTAGATTTTGGATCCTCACAAACTTATGGTAACCAATATTGGTGCTTGCAAACTGAACGTGGGTTCTTTCACATGGTGGGGTGGGCAGGAGGGTATCTGCTTACTTTATCTGCACTGCACACCAGCAGGAGCCAGGAAAACGCCATATGTAAGGGAGAGAGATTCCATCTCAAATCAAAGGAGAGAAAATACAGTCCCAAAAGTAAATTGTTCAAGCAAATCCCAGAAGAGAAACAGCCTATCATACCATACATAGTTTCCCTCTGCTCAGGTGTTTAATAAACAGCTGAGGAGGATCTTTGCCATAAAGCAGGCTCTGAGACCGCAACCTCCTTCCCTCATTTGTAACCTTATTTCAGGTAATCAAGCTCTCAACTCTTGCTTTTTCTAGAATAAATTATTTCCATGAGGAGGCTTCTCTGGCTAGTCCACAATGCAGTAGGCAAATTAGACATGCCACCACCTCCTTTGAGACACCAGATAACGCAGGGTACACAGGCCATTACAAAGAATCATCAAAGGCTAAATTAGCTGGAGAACGAACTCCTGGCAGGGTTGTGAGAGTGTCCTTCTGGAGAAACACCTCCAGGCTTTAAAAGGCGAACAAACCTTTGAATCACTGCAACTTTACTGACTGCAAATCCCACCCCTGACTGCAACACAGTGATCCTGGCAGGAAACTCAGCCAAACATTAGCTGTACTTTCCCCAAGTCTCTTATAGGTCTTCCTATTCTGTCCTAAAGACACTTAAATATGTGACTGAAAAGGAGGTTGGTTGTAAAAGAGCAGCAATGTTCAAGCATCACATCTATAAAGCTCTCTGAAGCTGAGCAGCCAAAAACTGCAGTGCCTTAAACTCACTAGTGACTCTGGAACATTTAGGAAGGATTAAACACACAACAAAAAAGCAAAAGCAGTCTATGCAGAGGTCAAAATTGTATAGTCCTGCTACAGTAATGCACACATTAAACACTGCTTTGCAAAACTGTCATTTCTTAGCTTATTTCAATCTCTTTTTTCAATCCCTGTATCTGTATTAGCTCTACATAAAAAGTACCTTCCTGAGAAATATAATAGTGGTATACATCTAAAAAACTAAGACGGAGCACAAGTCTAACCATATTCTTCAGCTGAAAAGGAAAAGAACATTAAACTTTTCTTTCTGGCTAGAAGTAGATGGATGGACAAACCATTATCTTAGATCTGTAAACTACTTACATAGCATCCCTTAAACACCATCCAACTACTTCTTGGTTTTCAAGAAGTGAGACGTGTACTAAGAGATTATTAAAATCTGTCATCCCATACTAGGATGTAGGACTCTTCTGTTAGCTGACATGACCCAAAGCTACTAAGGAAGTTCAGGTCTCACATTTTCTGTGCTGCTTGTTAGTTCTCTGCAAGGATATGGGAGATGGATGTACAGGGGAAATGCGGGAATGAGGCAGGAACATCCTGCAGGATATCCCAGGAATGGCCAGGCTATGGCAATCAGGCTGAGGCTCCTATTTCTTGCTATTGTTTAAGTTACTTAAAACCATACCAAAAAGAGATACATTTGACTTAAATAGCACTCACAAACGTTATTTTGGGTCAGGATGTAGTATATGAATTCTAACACTATGATTTCATACTCCAGCAATCCCTTAGCTGCTATAAATGACCTGAGCTCGGACCCATCTGCTAAGCTTCTTTTCAGTTGTCTCAGAATAACACTATTGTGTGGAGTAAACCTGAACTTACATTTGTGTGAAGGAGGGCTGGGTGAGATCCAAATCAGCTAAAAACTTTAGTATTACAGCAGTAATACTACAGCTAAAAACTTTCGTATTAAAGCAGTAATACTACAGTAATATTCACAGAAGTGAATACTAACAACAAAAGCAACAAAAGGATTTGTATATGAGGCAAAAAATAATCATGTTGAAAGACAACCTATTGTTTTGTGATAGCACAAGAAACCGGGCTAAGTAATTGAGACACCAACACACAAGTGAGGCAAGCAACCCAGAAAATCTAAGAGGCTTACCGCAAGCGGCCAGCTAACGCAAGTGAGCTTCCTGTAGATTCTGAAAATGTGGATAATGTAGAAGAACAAAATCATAACCAAGTCGCACATGGTGACAATCTGAAAGTAGCTGTATGCACTGTAATCCGTCCATTGAGAGCTATTTACACTGATGAATCCAACCAGCAGTGCGATCTGAAAAACAAAAGGCACATTAAAGATTTTTATAATGGTGCTCAGAGAGCCATGGAGATGATTTTAAACACAATAAAATGGCACTTAGGAACAGAAGACAAATATCTAATGTAAACTGGATGATCCCAACAAAATGGAGGACAAAGTAACAAGCACGGTAAGAATGTTTTAAAATTTGCTGTTAAATGAGCTAAAACATTAAGAATAGGGCAAGAGCCAACTGCTAGGAGAGCAGCAGTTTCAGCCTGAAGAATCCAGCCTGAAGAAGTCTCTATGTACAATACAAGAAGTCTCAAACAGAGAATAGCACCAGCAACTGAAGCATCTACACCCCACGGACTTTTAGAAGAAAATCACTGAAAGCTGTAAAACTTAAGTGCCCTTGAACACACTTTACTTCCATTTAGTGAGAGTTCTCACTTGCAAAATTGGAGGACCTCAGCGTGGCTGAGCTAACAGCTTTACCCTTCCTCTTGTACCACCTGAGCAGGAATATTAGCAGACTAGACAGTAACATGGTAGCAAATTATAAACACAAACATTTGATGAACTGATTAATTCACCTTACTCCCAATACAATAGGTATAAAACTTTAATATGTTAACATTTTCACATAAAACTATAAAGCATAATATGTTAACATTTTCACATAAAACTATAAAGCATAATTGCAACTTTCAGTTGCAAGCTTGCAAAAGACAAAAGGTATTCTATTTTTTAATCTAAAGCTAGTCGTTCATTTTACTAATCTTGCTGCTTCTACCAGCCTAGCTAGCCCAAGTGATAAAAATAAATCTACCAAGGATATATCCAAATATTTTCTTATTACAGACTTTGTCAATGCATGCTTTCAGTCACTGCAATTTTTAGTTCATCCAAAGTCAGCCAGGAGCAGTAATGATTCACATTTTAAGTGTTTCTACAAGACGTTAAAAAAACCCCAACAACTATCTGAGGAAGCCAGCACGTCAAGACTGGAGCATCCTTTCCTGCATACTCATCTTCCAAATTCCTTTGGAATCCATTATCAGAATAATTTCCTTAAGATTAAAAGGAAAAAAAAAACCCAAACAATGTCCAAGCAACATAGCTTTGATTCTTGCTGCTGTAGTTTTAGCTGAGTTTGACCAGCTCAGTTCTTAGTGGAAAGGTTAAACATAAACATCCACAAGTGCAATCAAAAGCTCTATAATATATATATATATATATATATATAATCAAAAGCTCTATAATATAATTTCACAAAAACTTGTCACTTTGGCCAAACTCGATGTAAACAGCCACATCAATGTAGCAACAGTCAACCACCTCAAAAAGGTGGCTCCAAAGAGAAAAGTCAGTACTCCAGGACCCTTTCCCGCACAAGTGGTTAAGCTGCTGTTAGATCTAGTCTGGCTCCATTATTTTTACTGTGGTAGTCCAAGTATTTGATATTAGCATTGTAAGTGATCCTCAGTTCAAGCCATCAACATCTCCTCCCACCTTTGAAAAAGAAGATAGGACTTTGAGATGCAGGGCTAGATCACGCTTAGTGATTCTCAAGAATGGAGATTCCATGTGCCATTGAAAATAGATGATATTGCTCAGTTCCTGTCTCCCCAAATATGTTCCTTCCCTCTGGTTTGGGAGTGAAACATCATAGCAGCATCCTGCCTGTTTAATGCTTCTGTCTGTAGCATACCTGTTCTCTGGGTCTCACAGCCTAGCCACTGGGGAATCCTAAATGCATAAAGTCCTGTATCTCATGCATGGCAGAGCTTTCTGAGATTTCTTAGAAGATAACAAAGCAATGTTCTACACAAGTCAACACTGATATACTTCTGGCCCGGTTCTTAAATTCTGAGATAATTTTAATGAAGTTTTGTCCAATCTCTGTCTACATACACTAGGTCTACATTAAGCCAACTAAGTGGTTTCATGAGGGGCCATGGCCCTTCTCACCCTGATTTCTCTCCCTGTCCTGTGCTATCTCTCCCATTCAGTGTATTAAGCCAGCAGGAAAGTGAAATATCAAAAAAGGCAAATAGCTCTCCTCTTCCATTCACACAAGGTAGGTTCAGGTGAGCAAGGGAATGTGAGGGAGAAGCTAGGACTCCAAAGGAAAGAACAGGAAACACTGAGCCTGCAGGATGGCAACAGCTAGTAACCATGCTGGCTCAGGCTGCTGCACACCATCCATCTCAGTTCCTTGAATCTTAATGTCGTCTGACTTAGCTGTTGAAGAACTTCAACAATTAGAAGCAGGCCATTTACCCTATAAGCTAGGAGAACACTTGAAGTGATGCAAGATACACAGGTATTATTTTAATGAGAAAATGAAAAATAAATTTAATGAAATTTCATCCTTGAATGAAATTTCATCCTTGAATGAAAATTCAACAAGAAGTCACAGCAAGCATTGAATCTTGCTCTTGCATAAAGGTGGGATGAGGACAACACTTCTCTAACCACCAAAGGCTAAAAGGGGTCTCCTTTATTCAGGTGCTTTCAAAATCATGAGTTTCAGTTACACTGTACATATCAAGAAGGAAGCATTTATTCACAGAAATATTAAATCTGCCTATTGTCTCATTTGATGCTTGAACCATTAACTTAACCAATTTTTCTACCGTACAAAGGATAAAAAAGACTGGATCCTTGAAGTACAACCACCATAAAAATGCGTGGCAAGAGATATTTCTTTCAAATAATTCCTTTCCTAGCATAAATTTCACACATGAAATTTACATGTAATTTACATTTAATGAATGTAATTACAATTAATGAAATTTACATTTACTTTCTAAAGAGGGTTCTCCAATTGTACATAATGCTATTTCACAGGACAGGGGCAAAGGGGACCATATCAACAACTTTGTACAAAGCTATACCATGTTTGCCACATTATATTGCCTGAATGGCCACAAGGTACAGTCAGTTTAAAACTCACCCGCTGAGAAAGAATGCTAAAAAACGTAGGAAATAGAGCCACATAATATAACTTGTCCTTTAAAAGTGACAAATAACGAAGTTCCTTCACCAGATACTGGTTTATTGTGATACAATGAGTGATGACTGTATTTTTTTCCCTCTGGAATTCCTTCTCCCAGAGAACTTGAAATTGTGTGATAAAATGATTAATATGTGACTGTCTAGGATATAGTTTAACATATATCTTAGAAGTCAGTTTGTGGCACAGAGGCGAGCAGAAGTGCATGCCCACCAGCCAAGAGATTACAGATTTTTTTTTTTTGCTCACTAGTGCCCTGAGGGTAATGAAGGAATTATAACCTGAGAAAGGACTGGTTTTGCCCTCGATATACCCTCAAGCCAGCTGGCACCACTAAGCATTTTCTGGCCCTGTGACAGAAATCAGTAGTTTATCTGACCACAGAACAATTTTACAACCCAGGAATCAATCTGTGAAAGTGCTTTGTATGATCTTTTTCTACCGTCTTGCTTTAATGGATGTCATAAATAAAGCTCTGGCTTTATTTATACTTAATTCTTTTGTAACATTTGGAGAGAACTAAAATTTCCTCAGACACAGTTACCTGCATAAACATAAATCCAGCACGATCTCCAATATTGACAACCACCTACTCTAAAGGGAAGTCTAATGTTCTGAGCATTAGAGATACATTTCCACAGACAAACACCGACAGAAGGGAGAAACTGAACGTCACTAACTCTTGAATTATGTCCGGTTTTGTAACCGTCTTACTGTCTGAACTTCAGCAAATCATGTATTTCACTGCTTCAGCTCCCCCATTTACCAAATAAGATTAATAAACGCTTCACTTGTACTGCGCTAAAGTTTTTTATCTTCAAAACACTTTTGATGTGCAAAATAAGGCAAAAATGTTAAGAATTGCTAATAAACCAGTCAGGATGACTGTTTTCCTTTACAAAGTAATGAGAATAGATGCCCACTAAACAAAACAAACAAACACACCCAGCCCCACCCCTCAAGAAACCCCCCAAACCAACAACCAACAGATCAAAGGTGTAACAGATAAGGATGGGTGAAAATAATGCATGGGAATAACCTTAAAACTTCCAAGAAAGAAGCCAGAGAACAAGAAAAGCAGTAGAAAAAGGTTGGTCTTTTGGGGGTTGCTTTTTGGTTGATCTGTTGTCATTACAACACACAAGATGGTGCAATCTGGTCTAGTGGGAGGTGTCCCTGCCCATCACAGCAGGTTGGAACTCAATGATCTTTGAGGTCCTTTCCAACCCAAACCGTTCTGTGATTTATAAAACAAAAAACCACCAACAACAAAAAGGGCCCAAGCTCACCATGAAATGGGAATTAGTATCTATTTCCTCACTGTCACTTATTTGTTCTACAGTAGACTTTGATATCATGTGTTGAAAAAAATGCACCACACACATGACATTGCAAATAAACTCCTGGTTTCTAACTGGAAGTCACAATCTTTAATGCTAAGGCTACAATTCATCCTTTTGACCATTCCTGACTGTTCCACACCACCCATTATCACTTGCCTGTACCCCGCTGTTCTTTCACAACTCTATTAATGACTGGAGTAAGGGTTATCCTTCCTGCTGTGCCTGTACAACACCCCATACAGTGGATGCACTGAGTGTGGCTCTGGATGAAATTGATAAAAAACTGGTTGATTTCCAATCTCTTAAAACTTACTCAAGTTCTAATGCAAGCAATAATACAGAAACTCTGTCTACAGAACTGGAGCAAGGGACAGCACTGACTCATATCCAGTTTTATCACAGCCTTTTTTAAGAAGAAAACACAATATAATAAGAGCTAAATGCTTTTTGTATTTGAACAAAAAAAGTCAGAGTTTCCAGCTTGTGACACCAGCCAAGATAGTAAGTGGAATTTTCCATCCCTAAGAGAGCCAATCAGGATAACCATGCCCTGGAGAAATGTCACTGACTGCAGCTGTGCATTTCCGAATGTTACACCTCAACACAGTGAAGCAACGCCCATATATTATTAAGTACATATTTCTGGACAGAATAAAAAATCTTTTTTTTTTTTTTTTTAACAGTTTCCCAAAAGAGAAAGATGAGCAAAGTGCAGACCAAGGTTACAATTGTAGTTCATGCAAAACTGGTTCAGCTAACTTAAGCAACAATGTGGAGTGCTGCTGTAATTGAGATTCCCTTCTTCCAGGGCAGTGTTGGAAATGTGAGCTGTAAGAGGCAACTCCTACAAGAAAAAGATAAAAAAAACCCAGTGCATTTAAAACTTCATTAATGACAGATGAAATCAGCTGCCTTCAAGTTCACGGTTCTGTGAAGCAGTCTGTTGCACAATAATCTCTCAGCCCCTGTGTCTGGGCAGATTTCCTTCTTGTCTGGCTGCTTTGCTAAAATAAGGAGGCTGCCTGGCCCCTGATAAGTGGCTTCTCTTGATCACCACCATCCAATGGCTATTTATTGAAGATAAAAATGGTGGGAGGATGAGAAAAAGTGAATTAATTTTATTCAAACCCTCTACAACTCAGTTAAAAGGACAATCCCAAGTACAAGCAAGTGGTATTCTTTATCTAATAATAAGAAGTTACCTCTCTGCTCCGGCACAGGCCTCAATGGTAGAAAAGGATGGGGGGTAATCACAGAACCAAGATATGAATGACATTATTAAAGAGCCCCTGTTACAGGATGTTAGCCATGATCATTAAAAAGGCAATTCTTTGTAATGACAAACTACAATTAAGTCCTGCCTACTACTGATCGCAGTGTATGAAATACTTCAATCCCACCACTGCCAGTTTAACTAGCTCCCTGTCTTGGTCCCACAGCTGCCTGTATCAGCACTGCACCACACCGAAAGCCACCACACAGTCCTGTACATTACTAACTGAAAACTGAGGACTTTACAGTTATAGGGCAAAGAGGGGAGATTTAGATTAGATACTAGAAAGAAATTACTTCCTGCGAGGGTGATGAGACACTAGAACAGGTTGCCCAGGGAAGCTGTGGATGCCCCATCCCTGGAGGAGGCCAGACTAGATGGGGCTTTGAGCAACCTGGTATGGTGGGAGGTGTCCCTGCCCATGGCAGTGGGGCTGGAACTAGATGATCTCTAAGGTGTCTTCCAACTCTAACCATTCTATAATTCTATGAATATGCTATGTTTGCTATCACCTGCTATTCCCTGCTATCCCCTATCAAGCAGGGAATTAATTTACAAAAACAAACACGCCACAATACAAGTTTGTTATCTACCATAACCTCATAATTTTGTTTCTTCTCTCTCCAATCCAATATTAACAGATTTATTTTAAAAATCAATTTAAATTTAAAACATTTTAACTGTGAAAGCATTTTAAGTTTTTCACAACACTCAAAATACTGCAGCAATGTAAGTGATAAGTGAGTAACATTGCACAAGTACTGTATTCAAGTCACAAACAATTCCCAAACCACATAAAACTCATTGCAAAACAGTATTAATGGCACAGCTGATTTTTAGCATGTCTGCAAAGGATAGGAAAATAATTTTAAACACAGCAAATGCCCTAGCAGGGTTTTAACTCTGGGAAACACAGCTGCTTTCCCTCTAACTCTGAAAGAGGTGCTTATGTCTTTCTACATACCCTCAATGACTAAAGGTACTACTCTGGACAAAGCCAGGAGACCCCTATACTTTGTGAGCATGTAGCTTGTATATCTATTAAAAAGGAATTACTTCTCTGTTTAGGCAACCAAATGTAACAGGTAGCCTACCACCCACTCCAGTGGTCTCTCCTGTCTCAAATCAAGTCATAATGCCCAAATCACAGATGAACCTGCTGCTTCAGGTAAGAGCAGGGACACATCTTCTGTAATTGGTTTTCTCTGCAGATGCACAGACACAATCACAGCATGCTCTGACCTCCTCCCAGGTAGGGGAGTCCTTTACTGGTTGTAGAGCTTGTTGGAAACCTGTGTCCCACACCACCAAGTCAGTTGCCCATTTAGAAAAATACTACATGATTGCTGCAAAAAGCACACATGCATGTAGAAGACCATCTGTCTTGCATGATAGGAAGAATCCCTGTATCGCAACTCATAGGAAGCAAAATTCATTGTAAGAGACTTCAATTTCCAGATAAACTAAAAAGTGAAGGATAGTAACCAAAAATGTAGCGATTAATATAATCAAATCTCTGCAGACTTAAAAAATGCACAGCAAGCTGTAATTGTTACTTCCCTCCTCTGCAAGGCACTTCTCTCCTCTGCACGGCACTTCCCTCCTCTGCACATCTAGATCCTCCTGGAGAGCCATGTTAACTGTTCTCTCAGCCTGGTAAACCCAAGCATCAGACAGAATGGCAGGAGAAGACAGTCCAGTGTGGGTAGGTTTGTGTAAACACAAAAAGAATATTTCAAGCACACAAGGTGCTTCTGAAGCAAGATAAAGAAAAGGACAGTGAAGAGAACTGTAGGCCAACAAAAGTAGGTTTGTAGACCCTAAAAATTAAGAGGTTTGAGCTGTCTTAAGGAATGGCAGAGAAGCATCTCTCAATGGCAGAAAGGAATCCAGCAATGATGAACAGGAAACATGCTTATGGAGGTACAAAGACACTTAAGGTGTTCATTGGAGAACTTTGTCCTTTGAGGCTGTTGCTGCAAAAGCAGCAGAGTTCACCAACCCTGTACCTGGAAAATGAGCGCTCCTTGGGGGTAGGAGATTGCCCACCACACCTGCCATACTTCCTTTTAGCTGGCCAGAAAGAAGAGCTCCTTGTAGGCACAAGCCACCCCTGAAACTACTACTCTATTCTCGGTATACATTGTTTTGGTTGTTTGTACTGCTTGCCCTTTAAATAGTCAATGAAGTCCCATATTGTCAGAAATATACAATACAGAAAGAGCTTAATCCTTACTTGTGAGCTATAGAGCTCTTGTATCTAAAGTTCATGGCTGTCTAAAAATGGATTTACCAACCATGCATGGCAATACCACCTACAGAGAAGGAGCCCATGTTGGCTGACCAGCCAAGCCTGGCTCAGACTGGCTGGCTGCTTGAAGCTCAGGGTAGACAGTGTTTATTATTAACAAACACCCACAAACTCTGCACAGCAAGCTGCAAAGTTTTCCCCTTGACCTGGATATCCAATGCACATCTAAGAGCATACAGCTACTTAAAAGTCAAATAGGAACATATAACACAAAATCATTACCTCATGGCAACTATCAGTCCAGTAACCTATCAAACTAAATGCAAGAAAAATAAAAAGTGTATGCCATCTCATTTTCTTGAACATTGTTACTGAGATAAGGAATACCTTGACAACCGCTCAGTGAAGTCTCAGTGCCTACGCCTGCTAAGCCTCAGCAAGCAATCTGTTCATCACTCACCCTTACAGATGCAGCTCACAACACAACCCATTCTCATTGTCTGAGGCATTTATTGCTTGACTGATTCAAATCTTCAGTTAACACCTGCCATATCTCTCTCTGCCCCAGAGAACACCACACTGACATCTGACAGTTGCACAGACAGCAGTTTAAAAGTTCTTATCTGTCATATCCAGCAAAGGCTTTGTTAGCCATGGCAACAGAGCCTTCATCAAGGTCTCCTCAAATAAAAGGAGAACTTGTTTACATCACTGAAGTCCACATTGTTAGCTGTGCTGGCACATCATAATTTTTATCAGGAAAAAATGAGAATTCCCAAAAATGCTGACATCATGACAATTTCCAGACCAACAGGCATCAACACAGCCTGGCGCCTGGATAAGACTGGGCTGTAGCACATGAAAGAACAATGTAGAATTTCTAAGAGCAAACACTTGATGTTTGGCCAAGTACCAGAGAAGTGAAGGGTGATGAACGAGGGGGAAAAATGAGAAGAGATGAGATTCCCCAGTGGCACTGCTGCAGCTGACAACCTTCAGTGACCGGCTGGAGACTGACAGGCTGCGACAGCATTCCCAGGTCTACTAGGAAGCTTCACTCAAGTGATCTACAAAAGGCTTAATTAGCCAGCAGGTGACAAGCAGCAACTGGGGACCGGACCATGTTTTTCCCAAACAGATGAGAAAGCTTTTGAAGTGACCTTCCCACAGAACGATTACAGACTTGCAGGAAAGTATGTTAAGTCTTTCTGCAGCTGCTGCTGGTCATCTCAGGTTAGCAGCATACTTCTCTTCAGCAGCCAGTACTTGTTTCTTAAACTCACTGATGGCATTTGAAAAAAAAAAAAAAAAAGACAAGAACATTCTAAGAAAATTCCCCCTTGAAGCAGCTTCTCAATCTTGTCACCAACACATTTCCATTTTCCTTGAGGGAAGGTGTGAGCAGGTGAGGAAGCCACGAGCATTGCAGCTGCTGCTACTGTCACAAGAACGGCAGCCAAATTTGCTTTGGCTTTGAAAGCTGCAGCCACTTAGCTTTGACCAGTCAGACTCACCATTATGTTCATCAAATTACCAGCATTGCAGCGTAGGGAGTTGTCTCAGCTGTGATGATCCCTTAAGAATCTGAGTTATGCAAAAAAAGGAAGCTCACAGGTGGGTGAAAGGAAATCACAACAATTTTAGAGTTTGATCTCTGTGTACAGAAAGTAGCAATTTCTGTCTGCTGTATACTTTGCATCTCGCCACAAAATAGGAGGACAAGGCCACAGCGCATGTGATCCAACAATAGCCCAAAGGAGACAACTCAGCCATAGTTCTGAGTGAACACCTCACAAGAGCTCCCCAGGGAGGGGAGCAGAGAGAACACTTACTCATAATAAGCACACACTGTCTGGTTTTGGGGGATGACACTCCATTACACTGGTAATGGCCGATCCTCATGGTCAGGCATACTGCCCTCACTGGTGCACAGCCACAGCTTTTACTGGATCATGGTGAGACACAACAAATTGTTCCATCATCTGCAGCCCTGGAACCCAGTGAAGGATGCTTGGCAAGATGCTCTTTATCATTTGTAGGCTCAGAGCTGATGGAGACCACATTTGGAAAGAACAGATCCTGTGGTTTCTGTTTCTCTATGGCAGAAGAGGGATGTGTTCAAAAGGACACCATCTTCAAAGAGAAGGAATATACCACACTTGCATGTCTTAAAGTCACAGAGTAGCAAGAATCCACACTTTTCACCACATCTTATTATTCACAGATACTATATACGCCTGATTAAGATTTTTAAATGGAATCTGCAAATCTAACTTCCTGTAAAAACAAATGTGTCAGGAAACAACTGCCAATACTTCACTCTGCTCTTTCAAGCATATTAAACACGTCTCAGGTGATGTGCTAAATTTCTAGGCTTCGTTTCCTTTGTTCTTTTTTTTTCCTTTCTTTGTTTCAGAACAAAGAAACTGTATTTGCTAGCCCTTGTTCAGTCACCTCTATACAAAGAGCACTCAGGTTCCTAATGAATGTATTACAACAACTCCTAATGGATGCGTCAAATGAGCAATGAAAGGCAGCTCTAACTTTGTGCTTTTAGGAAGCCTCTTTAGGATACAAATAAAACATTAACTGACATACTCAGAACAGAGATTCCCCAGTGTTTAACAATGACTATAATTCTCTTTTTAAAAAACGTACTGGAGTTGATTTTTTTTAGACTTCTAGAGCAGTTTCAACATCAGAAAAATTACCAGTTCTTTTTTGCTGAAAGAGATAGGAAATAAAACAGATTGCACAAAACCTTCCCCTGCCCAAGAGTAAAAGAAAAAGGCCTATATTCTCAGCTTGTGGTTTGAAGCATGTGGAACCACTTCAGGCTTATGTAGTTCCTGCCCTTGTATGGCAGACACTTGCTCTTGCTGACAGCAGTCTCTGTGGCTGCACTGTTCACTAAAAACTCACGGCAAAAAGGAAACCAAAGGAGAGCTGAGGTAAAACTGTATCAGTCCCCTGGTTTTGTTTACTGTGTAACCCTGTGAACAGCTGCATCACTGCAGCTGAGAACAGCTGTGTGGAGGTGAGAGAGAAAGCTAAAATTCCTCAAACTGGTGCTGCTTGTGAAGTTTTGTCTCATCAAATAAAACCTTGTCAGCCTAACACCAAGCACTCCTTGTTAAAATACAGAGAAGACACTGTTTGGTCCCAGCTCTTACGCAAACACCTGGGCAGAAATTGTAAAAATGCCACCCAGAGCAGAGGCATGGAAAAAATACAACTGACCAAGCCAGCCTGTTCCAGTGATCTCAGAGTGGAAATAACAGGACTTCCCAGACCTATTGGGTTTAATTACTAGGCTTGGACATTCCTCACTCAAGTGCTCCTGATTACTTTAGAACCATCTAAGACTTAACATAATTTTTTTCCCTCTTTGCTCAGCAGGCCAAGCAAGGTCCTCTTACTGCAGCTTCTAGCAGAACAACAAACATAATTAGCAGCTACAACACATAGCTCTGACCTTGGCCTGAAAAGAAAAACTTTGCTGCTTAAAACTGTCCCATTTCTTATTGCTTAGCCAGTAGTTTATCACGTAGTTGCTGACTGAAGACACATGCATATTCCTGGGGTGGTTCTCCTCAATTATTATTTTCTTTGCAAACATAAAATGCCTCCTGCATGCCTCAAAATAAATACAATGGGTCATGACATCACTGCTAGCTATTACGACATAATTTTTCATGTTTTCTGTTGTCAGATGGATAAGAAGTCAAGCAGAACACCAACCTGCTTGAATCTAAGTTTTGCCGGTTTGCATCTGATACTTTTCACCAAACTTGTTACTTCTGGACATTATTTTCCTTTGGAAGAACTATAGACAGGGTGACAGTAGGGGAAAGCTGAAAGTGCAGTCTACATAGGACCCAGAGACAGGCTTACCATTTCAGCATCTCTGCATATCACCAGAATCCCTCTCTTCTGACTGAGAAGGATTATTACCATACAGGCAAAATCATTCGTCACTGACAATCTGCTCCAAAGAATTACATGTTGTATTTTAATCACCTCCATGTACAGAAAGACATTTCAGGCTCAAAATCAAGTTAGAAGATTGAGTAGTTCTCAAATCATTCTAAGCACCATTTGCTTTTGTGAGTTTCCTTTTCCTGTATCAATGGTTTTGATTAGAATTGTTTTCTTCCACTAACTGATTTTGCCTTCTTTTAATGTTTTAACTTCTTCTGAATTTAGCTCCCCAGTAAATTTGTGTGATATTGTCCAACACATTCAGAAATTGATCTTGGCTCCAGCAACCTCCCTACCAGCATCTTATAGCTTTCAATCCTAGATGTATTAATGTTCTTTTGAATACTACTATTCAACTGTATGTTACTATATGAATAACACAGAGATGTTTCAGATCACTTCAAAGTTACTCAGAGTTACAGACTGTCTTGTAATTGTCACATATCAAAGTCTGTCACATATTGTCAGACTGTCGCATATCAAATATGTAATTGTTTTTGTCAAGACACACTTTAGAAATTAAAGATACTCAGCAGAAAAGCTGTAACTATTGCCTTAGCATTTTAGCCAGTTAGCGATGTTAAGTCAACTTTTAGTGAGTTTATCCTTTTTTACCTTGCAATTGTTTGCAAATATTTTCCTCAGCCTTGAGAAAATAATTTTTTCTTCTGTCTGATGAAACTGCTTTTTCTTGGTTCAGATTGAGCCGAAAGAATCAGCACTAATTTTAGCTTAAAACACCCTGTATACCAAGGCTGATTGTGCCAGAACTATTGTCCACTCAGTAACAAAAGCATTACTGTAGGAACAATCGCCTTCTGACTGAATTGTGGTCAAAGTTAGCTTGGCCCAGCCTAAAGGAGAGGAAAGAAAGGTGAAGAAGACCATGGACCACCTCTGCAGCACTCAGAGTTCAGAAAAAAGGAACATTCCAAGAATAGCTTGAGAAGCCTTAGAGACAGACACCAGCATGTGCTGGGCCGTGATGGCTCTCCTTCTACACGTGAGCACTCAACACTTCTTTTCTCTCTTCAGTCTATATTGGTCACACTCTTGGGAATCTCTTCATCAGAGACTTTGGAGAGATGATACAATCATAGCCATTCCTAGCATTCCAGCCAGCTGTCTAAGATGGTGGGATACCTATTTAGGCTTCACTTCCAACATGGCTGTGCGGAAAGCAGGACCTAGTCCCATACACCATCTGAGGCATCCTCCAGACTTCAGTTGTAAAAATATAAAGGGCACAAAAGGACTCCACAAGAAATTCAGCGGAATCAGACTTGTTTCAATCCATGAACACTTACAGTTGAGCCACCTTGGTGACAATACGGATGCAAATTCATACCGCTGTCTCTACCACTGGCACAGGATGTCTCAAGAGGCTTCCAAGAACCCACCTACTGAGAACTTGCCAAGCTAAGTAACATGGGTTCCTAGAAAAAGTCTTGCAATAGAACAAGCCAGCAGTAGCATGGAGACAGAACATGCTTCAAACAAATCAGCACACTTACTGTTGCATACTGAAGATTGCCACATGTTTTGATTTTACCAAGCTGGCTAAAATTCAAGTCATTGATAGAAGTGTATTGCGTACACTGATACACAGCCACTGACACACTTACTTAGTACACTCCTGCTATAGAACCAAGGTTGCCACAATAGGATTCTGTATGTATCCCCATAAATATAAGAGATCATGGCAAAACTATAAATAGAAAAACAAAACGAAATGAAACAAAACGAAAAGAAAAAGCTCTATTAATCGTCATCAAGTTAAACCAGTTGAAGTGGGTTAGATGCTGAAGACACTTCATAGCTCCCTTTTAAAATCAGAGTGCCAATTCAGATCAGATTTTGAAAATGGAGCCCTTGCTAACATTACTCACACATGAAAAACAGCTTTCAAACTGTCTTACTGACAGGTAAAATACACAAGTCACAGAATACTGTTCCCTCCTCCTCTTTTTTTTTTTTTTACTCAAAATTTTTACAGACCATTCCGTAAGCATTAGAAAGAACGGAACTCAGTGTATGAAATGCATTATCTTTTCAAAGCTATAATCATTCTGCAAGGTTAAAGAATTGTGAAGGAATTTATGTGGGCTTAGAAACACTTTTTTTACTTCCTGATTTCATTCAATGCTAGACACCACAGCACCCAGAATTTGAAGAGAAAGTACCGGTAACATTTAGACATTAGCAACAATTTAATAATCATCAGGCTTCTGCATAACCTCTTGATCTTGTTCAAGATTGCCAAGTTCTAGTCCACGTGTTATGATCTTTCTTACAGATGAACAGCTGCAACATTATCTTTTATTTCCTTCATATAATTTCTATAGCATATTGTTGGAATCTATTAGAATTATTTCATGCACATATACATACATACAGTCGATATATTTTTTTTTTGCTTGCAGGCACTGCAAACAGCCCTTAACATTACAGTAAGTGATGAAATGTTTCATTCCTGTTCTCTCTCATATAATTTACTTATTGGTAAAAGGGACTGAGGAAAAAAGAGAAACAGAAACAGTCATGTTCCCTCTTCATAACTACAACCATTCAGCGGCCCAGCACACAATTTAGTGTGTACGAGTCTAACCGAAAAGGCTTTACTTGTGTCTTCTGCCACCATAATAGTTCTTCTTAGTAAGACCCCAGTCCCACCAGCCACATTAACACGAATGCAGGAATGTTTATAGATTTAGCATCAAGAATCTTTTTCAAAGAAGGATAACACAAACACTTCTTACTAGGCGAAACGAATGCTAATACATTGGATCCCTGGAAATACTGTCTGAGAAGAGACAAAGAACAGTTGCAAAAATACTAAGCTCTGTATTTTATTGGGTGCAGGAATTAATCTAGAATTAACCTGTCCTTGTTAATTCTACATACTGCAGCACAAACAATTAGTTTTCTTAGGGAATTATTTAAGAAGATGACACCATCATGATAACATATTAAAAGAAACATTTGCCCAAAGTTCCTTGGATACCTGAGGAAACTTTTACTGATGTTACTTACAGATGAATAAGAAAGCAGAAAAACGTAACAACGTGAATCTGAAAGTAATTTACATTATTTTAACTTTTGTTTAAGTCACTGCAGAAAAACACTAGCTTAAATTCTGATTAAACTGATATTGAACAGCATTGATAAAATAGTACTTTAGGTTAAGCCTGTGAAGGATCACATAAAAATACATAGATTTACCTACATTACATAAAAACATGTAAAGTATGTAAAGTATGCACACATGCTTCACATGTGCACCAAAACCAAAATTTCAGCACAAATGCCTGTGCTAGTTGTAAGAGTCACACATCATAGGTGTAGTGACACCACAGCAGGATGAAGAGCAGATAGGACTAGGTATTTCTACCCCATAAAAGGAACAGTTCTTTCTGCAGTGGTAAACTGCCCAGCCACATTCAGTTACGTCTCTTTCTACTGAGGCTTATTTCTAAAGGCAGCTGATGGCTCTTAATAAACTGGAAGAAATTGGGTACCTTTCAAATAGAAAATTTAGGATCTGATATTACTCCACTGTAACCTAGAATAAAATGATTCCTAACCTCTACTGTCAATTTAGAACTCTGTGGATGCTAATAAATTACACAGGTTAAAAAACAAAACAAAAAAAGAATAAATAAATAAAGGTGGGGGGAAGGAGGGAGAAGCCATTGGGGGCTATCATAAATGAAAGCAACAACTCCAGCACAAGAAGTTGTCAAGGTACAAGTTTTTGCAGAATGAGACTGTATGTGAGAAGTTATCGCTACATGTTGTCTTTCCATTCTCGTTACTAGCCATCCGTCATCATTCACAGCCATTACTAGAATTAAGATGACACATTATGTGCCACAGAAATGAGAAAGAGCTTATCCATCTGTCAAACATCTCCACACCTAGATGGAGCAAAATTTCCTGGAGAGTCAAGGTAAGGCATCAGCTGAAATCCTGGCAGTGCTCCGCAGTAGAAGTCTTCTGCTGCTTCTCAGCCATACATCTCCCAGACCCGTCACTGGGGCACTGCCTGGGGGTCTGTGGCAGACAGGGCACGGAGCCAGGGGGACTAGTGGTGCCCAGCCCTACCAGCCCACTGGCACTTGGCCTTGGCTTTCTCCCAAAAACTTACCCAGGCTAATGAAGGAGGTATTCCACCGGAGCACAGTGTCAGGATTTTACCATCATTACTAATTGCAAAAAGCTGTTAATACTAAAAATTACCATTAGCTACCACGATGAAGATACCACCACGCAGTAAGTACCTTGAGCAAGCAGCGATCCTCTGGGCTCAGGTGCGCCTGCCTGAAGGCGCATGGCGGCCTGAGGGAAGCGCGAAGGTGGCCCCTGAGGGACCTCGACCCCCAGCTTTGCCAGAGGAACTGGGGCCGGGTTCCTTCCCCGCGGGCTGTCAGACCCCGGGGGCAAAATCGCCGCAATGAGCTGCAACCCCCCCGACGACGCTCTCCAGAGCCGTGCCCAAAAAGAAACACCTGGCGGGGATCAACGCGACGCCCGCGCGGGCCCAACAGCCCCAACGCTCCTAACGGCCCCAACGGCCGGCCCCCGGCCTCGCTCCCCACTTACCATCTGGGCCACCTTCAGCATGCCGGCGCAGGAGCGGAAATAGGCGCCGTCCATGAGCTCGGCGTCCGATCCCGCTGAGGAGGAGGCGACGGGCGGTGGGCCCGCAGGACCCCCGCTGCTCACCCCGGTGCGGATCACTCGCGCCCCGTGAGACATGGTTCTCCCCCGGCTCTCCCTCAGCCGCCGCCCGGCCCGGGACAGGCGGACAGGACAGGGCGGGGCGGCACGGCGAGGGGCGGGCGGCGGCGTCCCGGGGCTGCCAGGGGGCCGGGCGGAGCGCGGCGGCGGCGCCTCCCCGCCCGCCCTCCGCTCCCCTGCCCGGCGGGGAGGAGAAGCCGCGGGGATTACCCGCGGGGGTGACGCCGACGGGCTGGGGGGAAGCGGGGAAAATGAGCCCTCGCTGTAAGTTGCGGGATGCGAGACGGGAGCACCCCCGCCGCAGTCAGTAGCTGTACCCGAAGGGTTAAAGACACCTGCCGCCTCGGCCTGTCAAAGTCCCCGGCGATGGTTTTGGAGGTAGGGCTGCAGACACTGTCTTTCCCACAACTTTTATTCTCACCCCGCTCCCTCCCAAAAAACTCCACCACCACCACCCCCTCTCCACCCCAAACCTTCCGATTTAAGACCTCGTAAAAGATAAAACATTTGCATTAAACGGGCAGCAACAGGCAGCACTGCAATGGCTGTCCTAACCTCATCGTTTGAATTAAATCCTGCAGAGATACTAACAAAATGCAGTAAAGGAAGCTCTATTTCCTCGAGTTAAAAATAACTTGTTTTGCTTTCTGAGAAGTGAGGTAATAGCAAGTCTCCAAACTGGGCAGATGCCACTTTCATACTCATTAGAAGAATAGCCCCAATTTTCTGCAGTTTGGATATACGTTCTGTTCACATTTAGTATTTAACAGCTCCTTCAGCAACTAAAATTGTCTTGGGAGGGAAGAGAGGTGAGATGAGATGATCTCCAACACAAATACGGGGCTAGCATCAATAACTTACATGAGGAAGAAGGCTTTCCCAGTGGAGACAGTGGTCTGTAACAGACTAAGCAGTACATGGTTTTGGGCTTCTGGGAGGACAGCTAGTACTTGCAATAAAAAAATACTACCTTTTATCTCATGTGATTAAGACATCAGAGCTAGAACAATGCCAATCTACACAACAGCACAATATAAGGGGTGCTGAAAATAAGGGGTTTAGTTTGTTGGTTGGGATTTTTTCCAGCTGCTTTCCCCCTGCCCCCCTACTCCTTACAGTTACTTGTAACTTTACTTCCTCTTATTACCTCCAGTCACAGACGGTATCTGGGTTATGATTTTTGACCAGACCATTGTAGTTACCACAAAATCATGAAACATTTGTGCAAATATAGTCATGTTCTTTGCACTTGAGAGGTACATCAAATATATTTAAGAAAGAATTTCTATGACTACTGAAGTATTTTTACTGATGAGAAATCACTGACAGAATTTTAATTCTGGCTACATTTCTAGTCACATTTTATCAGTTGACATTTGGGTCATTTTTATGCCTTTGATTTTTTTCCAGCAATGCAAAAGAGCATACAGGGATTTTAATGATGCATTTTATCTGTGCAGATAAAGTGCATAGTTGACAGCCCTTCTTCCTTCTCACAACTGGATAATTTTAGCAAGCAGCAGTCAGCCTGACCTTTGTTGTACAGGCCAGATGCAATTTGCAGACAAATATAGTTTTTTTTAAGTAGTATCTTGGCTTGCCTTACACTGAAATCCCGTGACTCCGACAAATAATCTGGCATAAAGCAATGTGATGGAGAACAGAATTAGCTGACTGCTGATAAGTCTTCTTTGCTGCAAGGCATGCACATAAGTAAGCACACACCATTTAGTTACAGGCAGAGATACCAAGTTTTTTGAAGCAGTTAGATTTCTCTGCTATCACATACAATCTTCCAGCTAAATTTTTGAAGACTAGAAGAGATTCCAAATCTTCTTAATCCAGTAATAAAAGATTTAGCAGCAGTTTTAAATGAGGAAAACTTTAAATAATATCACAAAATAATCACAACCTTTCACTCTCCACATAATTCCTGGGAAAAAAAATTCCATAGGTAATTTGTATTTGAAAGTAATTTTCAAAGGTATCTGTTTTGAAATTCATTATCCTCTGTCATACTTCTGCTAGACTCAAAGATATTTAAATATGAGTTTCAAATTAGAAACTTCATTTGTTAAACTAACAACTCACAGATTATGGCAGTAAACAGGGAAGGAGGGAGGAAATTCTTTGTTTCTAGCACTGGCACCTTGACAATTCTTCTATGGATTTAATCTTTATATCATTTCATAGGATTTAGAAGCCTAGATTTTAATTAGGACAGATTAATGGTCTAACATGAAGAGAAAAGAGAAAAGCAGTCCCCTGAGAAACAGAATGTATTACCTTTAGTACGTACTTGTGATAGTCTCAGTAGGTTAAACGCTGAGCATTAAGGAGCTGTTGTCTAGACTTTTACCTTGCAGCCTGCTGGATTTGAGAAACCTGTTAAGACAGTGTGTTACATGCACAACATTCCTTCAGACCTACAGGAACAGGTTCCAAAAGCAGCCCCATGATTGTGAGAAGCTAGTAGGATATGCAAACTGACAGGATCAACAGAATTCTTAGCATCTTATATTGTACTGTGAAAAAGAAATTAAAAAAGCGACTTTCTACTCCCAGTTTACAAAACATGCACAGTTGGGCCAGTTATTTGTTTATTTTTAAAGTTTCGGATTTATTTTTTTTTTCTGCACAATGTAACTTTTTATACATAATGAGACAGTATCAATCTTAGTTTTGATTTGCAGCATTCAGTATCAGAAGTATACCTGTAACATTTAAAAAGTTGCATTTACAAAATTGGCACATTGTCCATGTAAGATTTAATAAAAGTTTAGTAATAGTATTTATACAATGTCTAAAAAAATACCATGTTAACTTTAAAAGAAGCAGTATGAAACTTTAGGATACAGTACAAAGTCGGTGTTAGGGGCCTCTAAAGATGACATTGTATTATAAATAATCATTTTAATCTCATCTTAAAATATATCGCATCCATTCTAACAAATGTTCAAAAAGACATTATCTCTCTTCCAAGCTTTTATCAAAAGAGTATAATCCTCAAGATATTTTATACTACAGAATTCATTTTAACAAAATATTTACTGCAAAGTTCGTGATCGCCAAGATATAAAGCTAAAATACGTATTTCCAGCATAGCAGGAGGTAACCACGAAGGCAAAGAACTGTAGAGAGAGGGGAGAAAAAAATATATTAGGAAAAAAATACATACCTTTGAGCACTGTCATTTCTATTAAAAAAATAGTTATGGGATTTGGAAAAAGGAAAAATAGCAGGCAAAAATGGCATCCTTTCATCTCCTTGTACTTGTGTGGCCAGTGTACAATCAACACTGTTTAAGTAAGCTCAAATTAAGTATAGAAATACAGGCCTAGAAACAGATGAAACATGACATATTTCAACCCATATCTCTACATTATATTGCCTTAAGTATGGATTTTATAATATGGACTCCCCCCAGTCCTATACTTGCTGCTTTTAACATCAATTGCTGGTAAAGACTGGAGGAGAGTCCATATGTGTCAGCTCAGCTAGCACTGTGTGCTGCTCTGAAGTTCCAGGAATGGCCTATGGCTCACCTGTACCTCCCCATGGCACACCCTGCATCAACATAAGTTCGTTTACAGGGAAAATTCTGATTCAAATGCAGGCCCAGACATCTTCTCAAACCACAGTACTGATGAGGTTACCAATTCTACCGAGGAATAAAGGTATTCCTCCGCACAAATAACTGACAGCAATCACACTGAGATATTACTACTTTGTCTGAAACTGATTACACAATAAGACTTCTCTAGTAGGCTAAATTTATGTTTAAAGATTAAAACTCCACAGTATCAGTGGTGTTGCTTCTGCAGTCCTTGTAGCATACACACACAGAAACCAAGAACAGCTGTGAAATATTTCAGTAGTACTGATAAAGTTCAATTCAGTGCCAGTGGTTAAGTCCCTGTTAATCACTGCATGTTGTTCGAAATAGACAATGTTCAAAATGGTCTTATGATAAGACCAGAATATTTTGTGCTGGTAACTGAACCAAATAAAGCTTACACTGCAAATAGGTTTAATGCTACTCTTCTTGGAGATGAACAGTGAAAGGACAAGAGGGAACAAACACAAATTACAGGAAGGGAAATTCCAATTTGATATTAGGGGGAAAATATCAAAATAATCACAATGAGAGCAATCAAACACGGCAGCAGAGCCCCAGAGGTGGTGTGGAATAGCCATCCTTGGAAATACTCAAGAGGACAAGGCTTGGCATGAGTTAGACCCACTTTAAGCGGGGAGAGGGTTCATCACCTTCAGAGCTCCCTTCCAACCTAAAAATATTTTAGGATTCTGCCAACGTTTCTTGCTTATATACCATCATTGGCCTGGGTGAGCCCTTCAGCTCTGTGAGCAGGGCACTACTAAGTACACATAGAGGCAATAAATCTAAACTTTCCAACAGAGGGCTCTTGGTGAGTCTTGCCTAATGTAAATTTAACCTGTGGCACCAAAATCTGTAGATGATATAAAATATTATTTCAGTAGAAAACCATATCATTCTTCTTTTCCAATAATTTTGTTTCTTAAAAAATAAAAGCTTCATCTAAAAATCTTTTTAACAGAGAACTTGGGGATACATGTTTTACTAAATTCTCACAAACATCCATCTATGAAATCCTTAATAGCTTCAAAAGCATGAATCTACATTTAATAGTTTATTTAGACAGTGCATTAGTTAAGTACTACCAGGAGCTATTAGAGCTATTTCCAAACATCCCACGAGACACTGACCATTCATGCATTTTGCCTAAAAACTGAATCGGCATGGAAGCTTATCTAGCAAGCCAAATCCTGTCATCAGCAGTGGCTGAGTAACAGATCAATAGTTACAAACTGCCAAGGGGAGAAGACCCTGAACCCCACCGAAGTGACAGGGACATAGTTATCCAATTCCCCAGACGTAAACAGAAAAGGTGTCCAAGTCTCTGTGTTTATGGCTGTATACAATAACCTTGAGAAAAACCAGGATTTGTTAATAGTCCAGAGAGGACAACTAAAGAAGCACGAATAGTCAGTAAAGTAGCTGTAATTTGGAACTACAATTGAATTGGACTACAACTTTTACAACTACTTTTTTTTTTTTTTTTTACAACTCCCTTAACTTAGCTAGAGAATGCATTTACCTGCTCAGACAGTGACACTCTGAAAAAAAAAAAAAGTTGCTTATCGCTCACGCTGACTGCTTTGGATTTCCAAATCTAAGTGGTAAGACAGTAATATCAGACTAATTAATGATTTGCACCCACTTTAAAACACTGGTAAGTTACATGATTTTTCAGGCATTGCCCACCCAACTCAGAAGAGAGATTATCAAAAGCTGAGGCTGTAAAAGGGAGATTACCATAGAAACAGCACCTACTCAAGGTCCTACTCAAAGGTCCTGTGTGTATGGCTCAGCCCTAATCCACACACCTGCAAAGTTAGCTGTGTTAATTTAAACTGCTTTTGAAGTTGTCTGAGTGCACTGAGGTGACTTTGCTTTCATCCACTCCCATGTGCAGGCTATACCCTCTGCCAGAGAGCTAGTAATAAACGGGGGCAGGAGAGAGGAAAAGCAGATCTTAGAAACAATACAGCCTTTTCTGATGTGACTGTCATCTCCTGGTGGTATTTCCAGTCACCTCCAAAAAACATGAACTAAATTACAGCTACCTACAAGTTTCGTGGGTCAGCTTCTGTATCAGTTTGCAGCTTGTCAAAATCCAGCATACATGTATTTCAACCCACACTTTGAGCCAGCCTTCTTTCAATACAACTGTATGGACATAGAACCAATTGAAACAAAAAATGAACTCACTGAAGAAGCTGCCCAGCTGTTGTAATTGTGATTGTCCAGTTCTTTGGTAACTGAAGATGCATCTACAATGGCAGCAATGAGGTACAAAAAGAAGGCACTTCCATTAAAACAAAGACCCTGTTGAAGAAACAAAGAGTGTATGTTGTTAATATGCACATTTTTGTCACCATTTTCTATTCTAACACTCATCTGAAACATACTGTACACACACAATGTGCACATGAAATATGATTCTTAGCTATTTTTACCTTCTTCCAAGTTTCTATCTTTAAGATCAAAATTTAACCACTTACTTTAAAGATCTATAAACATTAAAGCACAATTTGGACAACCTCTCCATCACACAGAATACAGAAGTCTCAAAACTGCTGTGCTGTGATTTTACCAAAGTGATGATAAGGATATTATATGGGTCAAATGGATTATATGGATCGAGACCCATCCATGGCAGATGCTGCATTTTCTCTTTCAAGGAGCAGAGTCAATGTCTCAGGGCACCTACATTCATTACTAAGAAAAAAGTAAAGCAGATAACATTGATCTCATATAACACTATAGAGAAGAAACAAGAACAGTCTGGGTTTTGGATGTAAGGGAAAACAGGAGAAGAAGGGACAACAGAAGTCAGAGAAGATGAAAGGTAAGATAAAAATGTATGAGGATTTGTTGGTTGGTTTCGCCATGCTATTTTGGGTTGGTTTTTTTTTTTTAGCACTTTTAATACTTTGTCCTTTACTTACTACTTGGTCATGGCTGCAGGAAGTTTATTCTTATTTAAAAAAAAAACAAATAAAGCCACAAAAACTCCACCCTGCTAATTGTCTAAAGCCATAACAACATAAAAATATACTTTTAGTTCACTGGTGCCATGTTCAATTGGAATACTTGTGACATGCTTTCCACCTAGTTACAAGTCCCGGAATTAGTAACTCAATTTAGACAAGGTCCTAGCATTGTCCATGATCTGCCCCCTTCAGCTTCTGGCCCCATGTTTGCACTCCAGAGTATCACAGAAATACCATAACCCTTAACTCTGTTGCCCCAGTTGTCTCTAAATGTTGCCATGCTAGTGCAGCTCCAACTTGTTCATTTCTATGGTGTGAATTAGTGGATGCTAGGAATATACAGCAATTATTCACTATTGACTTCACTAGTCACCAACTCTAGCAGAGTCTAAAAAAAGAGCTGCAGCCAAAGAAAGGAAGTTCAGAAGGCACCAACAACAGCTGTATCCACATCAGCAATTCCCTCAGTGCACCAAAGAGCAGATCAACAGCTTGAAGTGGTTGGTATGGAGGCTCCTCACATCCATCTCAAGTACATTTGGTTCCAGCTGAGTTTACTTCAGACATGGTGGAATCTGGCCCACTGCCACACGCTCCTGTGTTCAAAGTTTTCTAAACTTGCTGAACTCCTGGGTTCAAAGTTTTCTAAAGGGAAACCATTCCCCAAACAAGGGTTTTCTCAACCATTTCTCAAAACAAGGGAGAAGTTTCCCTCCAGAGAGCAGCATGCTGTGCTGTTATCTGCCTACATGTCAGTCTTCAGGTTACCACTGCCTTTATGAGAATTCCCATGCAAAAAAGCCTCCTTCCAGTTTTCAGAGCAGGCTGAAGGGCAGGCACATCCTCCTGTATTTCCTAAGTACTGGCAACTTCAGGGCATTTGGAAAAGAGCCACTTACCCACCTTTCTGCAGGGAACCCCAGACAATGCCTCAGCACTCAGATGGGAGTCCAAAGCCTGGCACGAGGTTTGATCCATACAGTTATAAATGAGTGAGGTTCATCTCACGTGTATCAGTTGAGCTAATGAAAGGTAGTGTCTCCATCCACAGATATCACCTCTCTTGTTTCTCCTGGGCGTTACAGTAATAGTATACATAACTGTCAATTTTCAGGTAAGATGCCAACAATTGGCAGGTTCAGGTGAACTTCTGTAAAGCACTGATTTTCAAACTCCAGATTTGATTTCCTAGAGTATTTGTTGTTGTTATTTTTAGATTTCTAGTTCCAAAAAGACTCAATTATCCTAGAAAGCTACAAATTCCTGCAATCTCTTGTCATGTAGAAAAGAAAAAAAAACCCAATTTTGGAGAAGTGCTGCTCTGGGAAATAACACTGTTGGGGAAGATGGAATGCAAGCTGATTGGGCCTTTACTGCCAATATATTACTCAAACCAAATGGTTCATACTAAATTAGCATCTGCTTCTTAAATTCAAATTGACCAGATTTTAAAAGCTTCTATTGATTGTTTTAGCAAAGAACTTGCACTATTAAGAAGAGTCAGTCAGTTTTGAAGCATGTCCTCTGGATTAATTTGCAGTAAAAGTAACCGCATCTTAAGCAATTTCATAACGTGCTTAACCTGCAAAAAGTAAAGTTATGACAGAGAAGCCCAGATATCATTTTGGATACTGCATACAATAGGCACAGTTTGAGCCCTAAGGAGGCAGAGCAGTAACTAGCAAAGACTGAAATTCCAGATACTTCAGAGAATTGAGGGAAGGTGGATGTGAACTCTCAGTCAAAAGGTGCTTGTTATGCTGTCTTGAATGAAGACATTAACAACATCTCTCTGAAAAGAGACCAAACATTTCTCTTGGCCAGCCAGCAGTGGCAGAGATCCAACTGAAAATCTGTTCCCAACAGCTCTTTTAATACCTTAAGGCAAAACAAGCTAGAATGCATTTATTTATTTTGCATTTATTTTGTCTTCATATCATATTTTGTCTCCTTTACTATAAAAGGAGACTACCTTTCAGACCTACATTTATGTCATTTTATCTACAACATGTTTGCAACTAAGAGCAAGAAATACACTCAGTCTGAAGTAGAAACAAATCAAATACTCCATCTTGCTAATACATCAGGAGCAACTTATTTATGTGCAGCTGTTGTGTGTTAAACTGATGAAAGAAGGGTAATGACTAAAGCTGTATCCAAATGGATACAAAGATGCTTTCCTTTTGAATGTACTTTACTTACATCTAATGCAATAGGGAAAAAAAAACCACCCCATACCTTTAAATGCAGCCAGACACATTACTGCTGTAATTGAAATAATTCAACATTTCTATAGCAGTGTTATAGCCTTAATGGTAATTGCTGGTCATGAAACTTGAAAACAGAGAAGGTATCTGAACATTATCCCATTATCCTGGCTGTTCTTATTAGTAATTTCTATAGCTGGATATTTATTACAGCCACAAATGGGAAGACAAAGAGTATTGAATTTTAGTCACATATGCAATACAGCTGATAACAAGCTGTTTGCAACACAGAAGCCAAATATATTTTATTACAAAAATACCAGAATACTAGTCAGTAATCTTTAGCTACTTAAAAAAACAAAACAAAACCATCAAAAGCCAAATAGTATCTCATTGTAACAGACAAATGTAAAGCTAATATTTATAATAATCCTTGGATGGGTCACAAATGGCCAGTTGGCTGAGCTGACAATGACTTCTAGTATCTATTACCCTGAACACCAACCTGTTATGAAAATAATGTAAAAATATACTGTGCAGAGATATAGCTAGCCAGGTTTGCTCAAACCACAAAAACTGGATCTGAATTTTAAGTGCCTGTGAAATTTTTTTGTAATTACATTAGCTGTTTAACTGATTTGCATTAAGGCAAAGGGTTACATTGTACCACCATTTTCACAGCAAGCAATATATGGATTGTCAGACTGTTGCTACATCTGAACCACCTTTGCTTTTACTTTAGCAGAGGAATACTCATGTCCTTAAGAGCCAGGGTGGCACTTCCAATTCATGGTGTTGAATCAAATACAGATTTCTGCTGTTTAAACCATGTACCCAGGTCTGCTAGCTCAGAGACTCATTCTTCATAGGATACAATCACTGGGGGGGGGGGGGGGGGGGGGGGGGGGCGGGGGGGGAGGGGGAAAGAGGCCACTGTGCATAAGTATCAGTCACACACACATTATTAAAAAATCAAGTCATTACATCAGCTGCTGAACAAATGGTGAAATCATCATAGGAAAAGTGTTTTAAATGTCTGGGTAATATGAAGGTTAAACACTGCAGGCACACAGCCACATAGTAATGGGAATTATCTGCAAAAAACACAAGTGCAGTTGATTAATGACACCCACAGAATGCCTTTATGTTTTATGCTCTTCATAACCCAGGAAACATGTAACAACAAAGAAGAGGTGTATTTACCACTGTGGTCCATGGCACCTGGGGGATCCTGGTGTAGGTCATCGTCATGTAGATGATCAGAAAGAAGATGGTGAGAACCCAATAAAACACAGCTACAAACATCACCCAGCCAAAGGCTGGATATAGAAAGTATTCTGTTCCAGCAATCAAGGTCCACACCAGCAGCCCAAGTACCTGCAAAAGTTATGGAGAAGAAAGCAAGCTGTTATATGGTCTTCATACACTTGTTCTAGGTCAAGGAACACCACTTCAATTCACAGAACCATTTGATGAGCTGAGTTGGGATGCTACACTGACAGAATACTAATTGAACAAAAAAGCAAGTCATATAAATCTAGTTTTGCTGTGGCAGGATGTCACAAAGTGAAAGGCAAAACAAGGCATCTTGGTGTTGATTTAGCTCACCTTTAACTGTCATAGATCCACAGTTGCAGTGGTTTTACAGCAAAGTCTCAAAATGATTGCTTGTTATAGCCTACTAGCTTATATGCATGGAGGTGAATACTAGTATTTTGCAGTCAGTGAAGTCACTTCAGAAACAGAAGTATATAAAGGACCACCGGGATCTTTGGGTCTCATCTGCCACAGTCACAGGTAACTGAGTACTTGGGGTCTAGTTCAAAAGGATCCACACCTGCTCTGTGAACTGGCAGGCATCCACCACAGACACAAAACAATTCCTAGGAGCTTCTTATAAAAGGTAATAGCAAAATAACAACAGCCACAGCCACCACCACTGTAACATCCTACTGGACCTGAGCAGGTCATGCAGGGAATGTCATTATATTCCACAGGTCTTAAAACACGTCCCAAGTGACCTGGCCCTAAGTAGTAGACAAGATCTCACACTCAAAGTCCAGAAGCAAACCAGTTTGGGAAAAAAAAAGTCCCTCCCGATCCTGAATCTGGCAATCTGTTCATATCTAAGACAGGAAGTGATACATGAACCAGAGATTTTAAAATACTCTCTCCAGTTTTCTCTAGTGTTAGGTGATCTCCAATGCACTAAGAGGGACGAGGAGCAAACAAAACATAAGTTCAACAATTAAAAAAAATGTAACTATAAAAAGAAAGGGGTATTTTATACCTTAAAAATAAACAAAGAAAAAAAAAAACTCCAAGCCCTATCACACACACTTTACTGGAGTCAGATGTGGCAATTCTATAAAATTGTTATATTTGAAGCAAGTCCAGATAGCAGAAAGAAATGAGCCTATGGTGAAACTGCCTATCAGTGAGAAATGGAAGGCTGACAAGATTAAAGCAAATAGCAACATACTTATTTAACAGGCAACAGCCATAGCTGGACAATCTTCTACCCCAATATTCTGTCTCCAGCAGTGGTTAATAACAGATGTCTCAAGAAATATATTAAGACTGAACAATGCAATTGTAATATTTCCTTGGACGACCTTCCTTAGCTCTCAGAAATGCACAGATCAGGAAGTGAAGATACTTCCCGATATGGTGGTATCTTTGTAATCAATAGCCCTTGATAGAAGACTTGCTATAGCTTCACAGGCACAAGAGCTAATCCAGGCAAGTTGTTGGCCGTGGTCCCATTTACTTTTCTATTGCAGAGTTGAAACACATAATCATTTATTATAAATCTCTAAGCATTGTATACAAGACAAAAACTATGCTGTTAAACAAAAGGTTATTATGATCAATCCCACTAACTTTCAGCAGCTACCTAGTATCTGCTTATTTTGTCTTCAGTTCATCTTCCAAATTGCCACCTAAACTTAATTCAGCCCCCAATTTGTCATCTTGTGCATTCACAGTATATTCCAATGTATTATTTGTACATCCACCCATATCTGCATTATGCACACACAAAAGCACTGCACAAATGTTATAGAGAAGGCATATAATGGTCTTTTTAAGAACATTTTTTCACCATTTTCACCAATTCAGCAATTTCTCTTTCATAGAAAGCCATAGAGCCTGCTCAGACTGGGATAAAAATTCCTACTTTCTGCAGCATACCAGGGGAGGGCAGCATTGCCTCACAAGAACAGTTCAAATGGCACTAACTAGTTTAAAATACACTCCACTCTTTAATGCAAAGTTACTAGTTCAGCAATCCTTCTCGAAGTTCATTTTAATTCTATTTCCAACAACATTTTACTAATAGTAGCAATTTAGTTAATAATGCCTCAAATTGCATGAATGACTCATGATTAGATTAAAAAACAACTCAATTTTAGTCTAACAACTGCTCTAAGATTAAACAATCTCAATGGACTGTTTAGCTAACAATACTAATTTCTCAGGATACAAAGTTGTTTCTCATTGTGCCCATCCCCTTTAATCCAAATGTAAATTAATTATCCAGAAATTATACCAATGAACAATTGGTCTTATGCTCAATAACCAGTTATTAAAGATAGAATTATCCTAGATAGGAATATCTAGTAAAATACCACAAACAGAAGCTTGAAGAAGATGAAACAAAACAAAGAAATTAAACATCATTAGACCCCACAAACCTACTGGCAACAGTGCTGGTTTTTAGAAAGCTTTTAAAAATAGACATAGACTTTTCCCTAAAAAGCACAAGAGTATGAAAAATGCGTAATACTAAATTTAACACAAATAATACATATATGGACACCTCTGCTTATATAATGCATTATTCCTAGAAAGCAGCAAATTATTAAAATAGAAAATTTTGAAGTTTCACAAGATTACTAATCTTACATTACCACACAACAAAGCTGGCAAGACATTAACTAGAGCACTGATACTCTCGCTGCTCACTGTTTTTCCCAGTAATGTTCTAATTTGGTTTTATCACCCCTCTTTTCAAGATTATTTTATGGCTGTACATCTCACATGTCTTCCAAAGAATTGCTTTTAATGCATGTTTTTAGACAGCCTGTACCTATCGCTGAACAATTTATCTAAGCAATTGAGATGCACCACAGACGTTACAGATTTATATTCTTAACCAGTTCTTGGTTCATACACATCGTAACTTTGATGGGTTGCATATTAGAGCGTGTCTGACATTTTCAGTTAGATCCAGATACTATTACTGCATATTCTTGGAGCTGACAGGCTGAAATAATATTTCAGATTTCTTGATTAGACCTGAAAAGGTCAGATCAGCTCATGGCCAACAATTCACTCTGCGTGTAGTTAAATGATACGGTAAGTGGTTTTATTGCGTATGTTTACATAGGCAATAAATTGATTTAAAGTTCACACTGGCCATCAGCATCTACAAAATACCTAAGGAGTCAAAGGAACGTAGACATCTAGACAAGTCTTTTGTGATTAGCTTGTCTTCTCAGCATGTTAAATACTAAGATAGTTTCTGCACTGTTAAAAGCCTGTCTCTTAACATTCTGTCCCTTACATTACACAGTTGCTGTTCAACAGATCAGTACAAACTGGACGACACTTGGGCATCTGCTGGAGCTGAGAACGCTGCTTTTCCTGCTGATTTGATAACAAACCTCCCCACTAGAAATAACTGGGTTATATTCAAATACCATCTCAATGAGGATCTAGTACACAGAATGTTGCAGGTGAGTGATAGGTATGCGATACCATAAGGCAAGGACCAGCAACTGCAATACTTGGGGCATGCCCACAGGAATTCCACATGCACACAGCTACCTTCATTGCTTCAAGTCAGCTGAAAGACAAGGGAGAAAGCTCCACTCAGTAACTGGGGAAGGCCTGGATCACATTATAATCAGGTATTGCTAGAGTGTATTAATAATAGCTAAGTATTTGATTTTCATTTATGAGCGAGTCACAATACACTTATTTAGAATTACAGGAACATACTACAATCCTGCCAACAACAACAAAAGATTCTGAGAAAGGGAGGAAAAAGCCTGGAGACCACTGAAGAAAATAATGCATGTGGTTGTCAATGGGAAGGGACACGGGGTGCTAAGACATTTATATAAGGGCTCCTCCAACTGGGTCCAGTTTTTCAAATCAGACAGGAGACAGGGATTTCAATCATCAGTAAATGATAAAGGCAAGCACTTTTCCCTTGCTTCTTGTAGTTTCCAATTTCACCTCCAACATCTATTTTGTGATCATTTGGCTGCTGCTTGATCAGGTACCTCCTTTACTACAAATGCACTAACATGTCAAATGTACTGATGCATACTTCAACAGTTGGCAGATAACCATAAAAAGGAAATAACTCTGAAGCAAAGTCCAATATTGAGTGTGCACGTTTAAAATTAGATGCTTAATTGAATATTCAAACCCTTAAATAAGCATCACAATTTTTCCACAGTGCCAAGAACTTCAAAAACATCAGACTATTTAGTCACTCAAAAAGATAAGAAGAAGAAAAAAAAGGGCTTTGCTGCCTAGTAGATGATGCACATCTTGAGCCTCATGTTGCTAGAACAAGCCAGCAGGTATGAAAGCAGGTGTGAGCTTGAATCCAGTTTAAGCTGCTTCAGAAAGCAAAAAACTGCAGAATTTAATTCGTACTTGCAAACTGTATATTTAAAGAGCCTGTGAAATAGTGACTCCTCTCCAGCGATGCTAGTGTTACAAATTCTGCAGCACTCATCTCAACTGGTTAACTCAGCAACGCATTTTAAAAAAAGTTTATGCAACCCTTTCAAAGCAAAAATTAGTTCCATTGAGGCAGAACTGACAGGCAGAAAAATCTAAGGCTCACCCAGTTTCATGAAATAAAAAAAAAAAACACAAACCAAAATAATACCCCAAAACTATTTGGCATGTTTGCCTGAAGCTTTTCCTATTCTTTATCCTAGAAGTGCTTCCTAAGGCCATTTACGTTCTCTATATGCATAACTATTGCAAGATTTATGCAGAGTTGCTACTGGCACAGATGGAAACGATGGTAGAAGAAGATTCGAAAAGCTGTGCATTTGCAGCAACAGTTGTCTCCTGTATTCAAGCCACCTAAACATGGACAGAATCCAGCAAATAGAAAGCAAAACATCTTGCCTCTTGTTCCCGATAAAGGAGATTTGTGACTAGAAGAGAGACCATTCTAAATTATTGCACATCTTTATTTCAGTATTAAATCACAAGTCAAGATCTATGTCAGTGGCAGCACAAGCAGCCTCTGTATTTCTCTGCCTCCATCCTTTTTTTCCCCTTGGCTACTTTCTCCATGCAAAAAAAACCTTGCCTCCTCCTTGGGTGTTTGTAAGCATGTGGTGAGATTAACAAACATTCTTCCAAACCTGTCATGCCACAGATTACACAGCAAAATGCATGTTCTTATACTGTGAATCAAAATATCCAGGGGGTGGCTGTGGGTGGAGGTACTTAAAGAGGAACAAAAGGAGGAGGGGGGAGGATTCTATTCTCTTCTATTGTTCCTGTAAAACATGCCCAGATAGTCAGTCGTAAGAGCAGGCAGATTTAATTGTTTTATATTTGACAGACACAGAATGATATTTTTTTTCCTTCCAGCTTGGCTAAATGGAATAAACGTTTGCGCTGCTTTGAAGTAACGTCTTAAAATCGGGTCTATGAAGTGACACACAAACAATTGCACCTCCTGCCACTAAAGAGAGCACAATCATTGCTTTTTTTGATTTTTTTTTAGAAAAATTCTTTAATAGCTGGCTTCAGCCGCCCACCAGAAATATCAAACAGGCAATTTGCATACAGTGGCAAACCCCTGCAGTCTGAAAAGGGAACACTCGAAATAAGCGATAGCATAACCCGTGTGAAAGACTTCTGTGTAGCTAAGTTAGAGCGTCTGCATTAAGCAACTTTGATAGGTTCACTTCCACACTGGGCATACCATCATCATCAAATATAGGTTTATCCTCAAACTACTCCAAATAAGGATCATTTATTTGTTTAACTTAAAAAACCCAAACAAAAAAGAAACCAAAACCCAACAAAACAGCTGACCATAAGCAAGCAGAATAAAACCCAAAACTCCTACCCACTATTTAGAAACATGTATTTTAATGCCCACAGAGGAAAAAAGCCCAAAAGAAAAAATGGTGAAAGCCTACAAGTACTAGATATATAAATCAAATATCAATCCAAATGAAAATACCAAATATAAAAGACTTGTTTATGTTACAGTCGGAGAAAAGGTGATAAGCATGTTTTAAAACTTAGCTTTTAAAACTGGAAGGATTCAAACTTAGGTAAGATTTATATTAACAGTGAGTAAAGATGCTAAGACAAGCAAATTCAAAAAAGATCTTTCAGCTACTTTTTTTAGACATATAAGATCCTTGCTTAAGTGCTTTTGAAGTTTCAAGGAAGTGCTAATGTACACTGTAACAATCTAATCAATACATTGCCTTAGCCTACCGCTTTTCTTTCACAGTTTCAAACACTTTTTAAACACAGAACGTTACAGTGAGTTGACACCAGCCCATTGCTATCAAACCCCTCCTTGTTACCAACAACACTGAATACCAGCATCGACAGTTGGAAGCATTTATTCTGCTAAGAACTCTGGTGGAAGAGAGCTCTGTGATTCACCTGGACTGTCTTCTGGTGAAGCCACGCTGCAGAAGAAAACTCAGGCGCTACATCCATGCAGCAAGACATTCCTTTGAATTCTGTGTAGCTTTGAAGGTTGTACAGCAAACAGGGAAAAAAAAAGGGGGGGGTGGTAGTGTTTTTGCTGAAATTTTTCAGGGCTTTGTCTGCCTAATAAAATCCAAAAATCCAGTGTTCTCATGCCAGGAGTCATAATGGACATACCAATGAAGCATTTTATCATTTATACAGAACAAGTCTTGGTGTCAAACTGAGTAGCAGCTACAGAACTCAAGTCTCTCCTAACTTTGAAAAAATTTCTCTTTGTCATAGAGCTTTGCAAAATTCAGTCTCTTCTACTTCCAAAGAATTTCTAAAAATCGTCTGACTACCTTTTAAACTATTTTCATGCAACCAGTTTCAGTGTTGAATGTTCCCACAAGCCTTCAAACTTTCTGTCACGCTCTTGGCTCCATGGTGTCAGGAGCAGCAAGCACCCTTCACGACAGACCAAACATGAAAGCTTGAAACACTGGCAATACTAACCACCACTTGAGAGAACCCCCATACACAGCTGGTTTTTAGGACAGGTTTTTCTTCTAAGAAAGAAAACTAGTGGAAGCAGCAAGTGCCAAAAATGCACTCCAGATATACATCTTCACTTAAGAGTGAACTCTCTTATTCAAGAGTTTAGTCCAAATCCTATTACAAGCTACACAGAAAAACCTCCTGAGCCATGCCTGAAATGGGTCAGAGCCTGCTGGCAGAGATTTCATTCAATAAAGAGCACATCTGTTTGTAAGAATTCAGACTAAGCCCTTCAACAGCTGACACACCTCCAGTGCCTTTCCCACAGCTCCAGGGAGCAGGGAAGTCCTCCCACACCTACCCCAATTGTACAAGAGCGCCTTGGCCTGAAGAACCAGGGGCAGACCTCCCCACACCCAGGTCAGTAGAGAAGAGCTGGTCCTGATGTTTAGACTGTGACACTCATTATCCAGATCAGCCACGTAGTGAGGATGCACTGAACTGGCCCGTGGCATGCATAAATAAGGGTATCAGCTTGCACTGATTGCACAGGATTCACACCAAGAAGCAAAGGCAGCTTGCAAGAGCAGCCAAGAAATTATAAAGTCTCACTGGGGAGAGCAGAGAGAGAGGTGGTTACTGGCTAGTCTGTAAGCAGTAAACCTATTTTTCTGATCAGAATGGGTATTGCAATACTGCATTGCTGCCTAGGCATAAAGACAGTAGTACGTGAAGAAGATGCAGCAGCACACCCAAATTTCACGTTACCTTAATGAGTCTACTACCTAGTAAAGCAAATAAATCACAAAGGTACTCATTCTCTAGCCTTCACTGTTGACTCCACCGACTGTACTCATGAGGACTACTCACACAACTCACGCATGAGGAGTTTTCTGTGCTACAGGTGCTCTGGCTCACCACAACTTTCAGCTGAGAAAAACAACTCCAAGGTGGGAGAGAGTAAGGAAACCACACTGTCCATCCCAACAGCGTATTACAACGCTCAAACATTGCTTCACCTGAGAAATATGCAGGGAATGTGCAAGACCAGAGCTAACACCAATAAGACAGACCAAAATGAGGTAGCTTAAATGAAAAAGCAAGAGATGTTTTCTAGAAAACACAGACCAGAGAGATAAAACCCACCATCAAAATTGTGAAATCACTACACACTTTCTCAGTTTCTCAGGAAGTTTTGCCTGAAAAAATAGCCAGAGGTATGGTAATTGATATTCAGAAAGTAAACAAGAAATAAGACTGTGCTTGAGTTGTAAATTTTGTTCCACGTGATCAAAAATATCACAACAGAAAATTAGAAACTGTTAGGAAAGGAATAAAAATAAAAAACTCCATCATCAGAACATATAACAGTGCTTTATAAATCAGTGGTATAACCACACATTGAGTATGTTCTGTTCACTCCTCTCTCACACTTCTAAAATGATTCAATTAGATTATGGAAAACACAGAGAATGGTTCCTGCAAGAAAAGAAAGTTAAGGTTGGAAAAATATGAGTTCAATTTTCTCTTAAAGACTGAAGGAGGATATAAAGAAGTCTGCAGAATCACAGTATGGTTTGGGTTGGAAGGGACCTTCACCGAGTTCCAATCCCCTGGGACACCTCCCACTATACCAGGTTGCTCAAAGCCCCATCCAACCTGGTCTTGAACACCTCCAGGAATGGGACAACCACAACTTCTCTGGGCAGCCTGTGCCAGTGCCTCACCACCCTCATAGTGAAAAATTTCTTCTTATATCTGATCTAAATCTAATTCTTCCTGACATCTAATCTCTTCCAGTTTGCAGCCATTACCCCTCATCCCATCAAATGGTGGGTGGCATAATGAAAGGAATAAGGACTAGATTAGGATCTGCACACAAAAAGCATCCAGCTAAATCATCAGGCAGAAAGCTAAAAAACAAACAGAAGGAAGTGGTATTAAAATAAAAACACAAACCACAACAACAACAACAAAACAAACCACAAACAAACAAAATAGCAAAACAAAAAATCCTAAATCATAACCAAATTATGTAATTCATTGCCACAGTAAACATCATACACACCTCTGGAAGACAGGTCAGCTCTGTCTGTATATATTACCTATATATGATAGTCAAAAAGCAATCTTCAGCTCTGGAAATTCTTAAATGTGCAGTTTGCTAGAAGCTAGAAAACTACCGCAAAGAAGGATCTTACCATACGTCCTGAATCTCACCTTCCTCCCTAAGTTTTCAGTATCAGTCATCATCAGAGACTGAGTACTGGACTAAAAAGAACACTGACCAGATCCAACACAACCACTGTTACTAGAATCTGATTTTAATTTGCCTTCCTTTCCTGCAGGCAAACCAGTACTGGAAGCTGCGTTAATAGAATAGGGTGGGATGACCACATGCCACATCAATATATTGTTTGTTTCTAAAGTAGAATTACAAGGAATAATCTCAAGCAATGGTAAAGAAACTGGCTTGAATTATATCATCATAAAAATCTATCTTCTCAGCAGAGCAGTGGTTGATCATTAACAGATCATCAAAATGTGTACAAAGCATAAAGATTGGTCCTTGTCCCAGGGCACTTTCCACATTAAATGCTCTAAGGTTTTTGAGAACTGCATCCAGGGGCACAGTACTGTTTACTGATGCCTGTAAAATCTAACTTAATGCTCACGTTTTGCCTGAGGATCTGCACACACAGAGACATTTATATAGGTGACTGCACACTATGGTATATTAACTTAGGCACCCTGGCTAGCAAGTGTTAGCCATCATTTTGTCTACATAGCCACAGCAGAAGATGTAGCCTCATCTTTGTCCATAAGAGTCTATTATCTGATTAAAGTATCTTTATGCAGAATACAGTGCCATGGACCCTTCCCAGGTCAGTCAGGAGAAAGACCTGCAACCTCAGAGCTGCTGCAGCTGACTGGGAACACACTGGTTACTGCTATCAGCGGCTCCATCAGGGCCAGAGTTTAATGTAAAAATAAAGAGGGGTGGTGCAAAACGCCACCGAAGACAAACAGCCTGTCCCAAAAAGCACTTACTTGCCTCTCCAGAAGGGCACCCGGTGAAACAGTTGGAAGGCAATGACCTCCGCTGTGCTTAATCTCTAATCATGACCTCAATGCAAGGAGACAGACCGCCTGGATTTTTCCTAGCCATCCTGAGGGACGGGAATAAAAGGAACACTGCTGTTCCCTTTTCCTTCCACTCCAGCAAGGCCTGGCTGCAGCAGGCATTACTCCCACCACCCACCATTTCCCAAAAAGGAGTGTGTTGCTGTTGCACAGCCAGGCTGCTGATTTCAAATGCACTGTCTCCACAGCTTCCTGACAGAGCTGAGAGAGGCGGTGCTGCTACAGCAAACACTGTGGTATCAAGGAGCTGGGAATTACTCACAGGAATTCAAGCTACGCTTTCCTCTTCAGCAGCACAGAAAGGAAAGTATAAAGTAATAGAAGATTAGATCCAAAGAATCTGCTTTTTCAGTTACTTTCCAAGAAAATTTTCAGTTAACACTGCTTTCAAGCATGAATTTTAAAGTAGATAAATACAAAGCAATATAGCCACACAGAGACACATATGGCATAGGATATGTATTTCCTTGTTTCCTAGAGGTCGCTTTTGTGCAGCCTCTAGAGGTAAGGCTTTTGGGAAAAACTTGAAGGTTCAGTAAAAACACCTTCAGTTTTGAAAATAGCACATGAATTCAATGCTCTGATGATTTTTTTCTTTTAAAAATCCTGGTTATAAATCATCAAGATAGGTGAAACTACAATGTCAAATGTTCTTGCACCTAACATTCAAATATTAATGCATTTTGGAGCTCTGAGTAAAAGTTGTAACTGATTTCTTTGAGGAGTAACATTCACAAGTGGGCCCTTTAAACAGTACTGTACCCAAACAGGAAGTACGTATGACCCGTGTGAGATGCAATGGTAATTAACTGAATTCATTTGTACTAAGTTCTATTATCAAATTCATACAAGATTTAATTTATTCCATTTTTAAAAAGATGTGCACACTACAAAAATATGTGCAGATTTGAGAGCTTTTATTAGTAAGGAACATCAGTTACTTGGAAGGACTGAAAAGGACTTGCAGTGCTTCTTTGTTGCAATTTAAAAACAAAAATAAAATTAATAAAAAGGAACATGATACATGCAAGCTTTTGGAATTCTTATTTTGAAATCTTTAACTGTCAGTAATATCTTTCTACTTTTCCTTTATTTAAGCTGGAAAAGCTCAGAAGTAGACTCTAAGCTCAAAAGATACAAGGTCACATGTGTCTTGCTTAAATGTGTCTTCCCCAGTGCAGGTATTTATTTTCATTATTACTACATCTACCATTGTTTCTTAATGGAAAGTAATGGCAGGAAGGGTTTGCTCTTTTGTTCCAATATATTCACATAAGTGAAAACAGTTTGAGTTACCCATGTGTTCTACTACCTTAATCTTCCCTCTTCTATCTACATACAAACTTTTCCTTTGGAAGTTTTATAGCATTCTCTCTTCCTTTCTCCCATCTTCCTTAAAAGGATACAGGTCCTGAGGGTAGAAAAATACCAACTTCTCAATAAATGGCAATGATCTGTGTAAGTTAGTTTTAATATTTGGTGCATGTAAAATACACACACCTACAAAGAACGTCATCCTGCCATCGTTTGTACGTTAATAAGGTGAATTATTTTTAAAAGAGAATTCCTAACAATGCTTATTTATGAATTATGACTGATTATTTATGTAGTCCACTGTGTTTAAATGGTGTCTACATTCTTCATGAGAACAATGCTGTATGCAGCTGCTTTATTAATAATGTCACTGGCTCTTTGTTGCTATTTTTACATTTCGATCTTCCTGTTAAGCCATGTAAACAGAGGTGCCTATAATTAGCAGACATGCAACATTGTTTCACAAATCTTAAGCTTACTATTTTAATGTAACAGCTATTACTTCTTTGGGAATAATTTTTATTTTGCCCTACAGTTAGGATACACTAAGGATAAAGCCAGATATGATGTAATGGAAAAATCAAATACAGTATCTGTTAAGAAAGGCTATTGCTGCATTCTACATCAATTTAAACATGCTCTTTAAAAAAACCAAATTTATTTTTTAAAATGAAAGTATCTTTTAATTTCTACCTGAACACCACAGAAATTGATCTTATACAATAAACCTTGCAAAAGGTTTGTGTGAGGAAAAAACAAAATCCTCTAGTCACCAAAAGCTGTAACAGTTCCCCTGTATCTTCAGACACAAGATACGAGTCTGCACCAGACTTCTTGTTGTCTGCCTGTTTAGAAGCTTACTGTATCTCTTGACTATTTCTATATCAAGTACCAAATATAAAGGTCCAAACCCAGGAACCATTATCCATATTTTTAGACAAAGATTAAGGATTTTACAAAGACCAATTTTCTTAGTGGAAATGTATTCCCCGTACATTCTCCTTGTAGCTCCCTCTGTAGGCAAAACACTTCTCTGGGAGACAAGCATCTTGTTAGCCTGAAAAGTGGTACAACCCCCAAACATAACATGGAAGAGTTTGGGTTGGAAAGGACTTTAAAGGTCACCTAGTCCAATCGCCCTGCAATGAACAGGGACATCTTCAAGTAGATCAGGTTGTTCAGAGCCCCATCCAACCTGACCTTGAATGTATCCAGAGATTGGGCATCTACCACCCCTCTAGGCAACTGTTCCAGTGTTTCACCACTCTCATTGTAAGAAACTTCCTCCTTATATCTAGTCTAAATCTACTGTCTTTTAGTTTAAAATCATTACCTTTTGTCCTATTGCATCAGGACCCTTATCTAGTGAAGTGTGCCCCCAGTCCTAGCACAGGCTAGAAAGCCATCCTAAAATTCAGGCAAGTCTCCTCAGCAAGAGATCAAAATATGGGTCTAAAACAAAAGCACTGCTTGTTCTCTATCCCATCCAACCTCCCCCCAACCCTTGCATTACAGAAGCTGAGTCAGCAAATCAAGACAGCAGCTCTGTCTCAGGACACTCTCTCACACATAGGAACAGATTAAATGGTGAAAATAGAGGACAACTGTACCATGAACTGCTGGCAGATGAGCGAGGCAGGTAACTAGAGGGCAGTCACCTTGTCAGCCTTCAGCACCAAATTTACAACTGCTTTTCTATCAACTGCCTCTGGTGCACTCAGCTCACAGTTCATCATGGGAACTGTGACTGGGTGAGCTGCTGGTTCAGTGGAGGTGGCCACAACCCAACAGGCAGCTGGCAGTACCAATATTAAAAAAAAATAAAATAATGGAGCAACCGACTTTGTCAACGGCTACCTGCATCTGACATGCAATTTCTTAGCAGCAAGTGATGCAGCACACAAGCCAGACTCACAGGGAGGAGAGCAAAAGCCAAGGAGCTGAGGGGTTACAGGCTGAGGGTAAGCTTCATGCAGGGAAAGGAGAACAACACACAAGTTGTTCTTCTGTAAAACCCAAGCATTTTCCTGCAGTTCTATACAATTGCCAATATACACAACCAATTAAATTCTATTTACTTAGCTAACTTCCACACCTTTTCCCCTTTCTCCTTCCACAGATTTGGATCAGAGCTTTCTTCTGCCCAGTATTTTCTTTCCTAGAATGACATTAATGCAGAAACAATAAAGAGGTGTTACCCGTCTTTGTTCAAATACTCTTTGTTGAGTATTTCAGCTATTTACCCCACTCAGAAGTTCTGATTTTCCCATTGAAGGGGGCAGGGAAAGCCTGAAGACTGTAGTTACATGGTGGCTTTTGTTTTAAAAGTTATTGTGCAGTCAGAGAGATTCAGAACGTTTTCGCCTCAAAGTTTGATATTACTAGTTGCAAATCAGAGGGAAAATTCTTTGGAGAAATTAAAAAAAATAATAATCTGATTACAAAATAGTATATTGCAAGTATCCCTTTCTTCAAGCTACCTATTGCTATATTGAAATGCTCAAATCCACACACACTGAGAACTCGCTCCACTACCATGAGCTATGCATGGACACAGAGGCACATAACGTAATCTCCTACTGCTGACAATATTACAGGTCTTAACAAATCAGCCCAAGAAAGCAGAAAGACATTAGGCCACTGAAAGATATCACTAGCTGGGAGCTTTGCTAGTTAACACAAAGGCAAAAGGAGGAATGCAGCATGCAGAACCATTTGCCTTTGATACAGAAGTGTATGAGGTTTAATAATCCAGTGACAAGGTAGGAAAGTTATGGGACACACTCATTTGTCGGACTGAAGATACACGTTTAGATAGACATTGAGCTCTTTTGACACCTTGGATTTAATAGTATCATGAGGTTACGGCGATGTGGATGTAACAAAATGACTAATACATCACAATATAAGGTATCTCCTTGCACTGTGAGATGTGACTGCAGAGAGCTCTAAAGAACTACATACATTAGACATTAGGGTTATAAAAGGGCATGTCCAAGCCATAAACCTGCACAGCTTCCCCTTTCATCATCTATCAGTTACTCTGTTCAAGCCAGAGAAACTGTGCATATGCAGCAAGTAAACAAGGTGGTAGTACAGCAGTGCTTTGTGGGAATCTTGGTAACAAGTGGGTTAACCGCACCTTGCTTTTTCTCAAAGTCAATTTTAGCCCAGAAGGTGAAAAAAAAAAAAAAAAAAAAAAAAGAAAAGTAAAAAGGGTTAATTAGGCTCCTCCTAATCTCAATCTAATAATCCAATTTGACAGTAAATACTCCTTACAGGGGTACTGGAAAGGAAATAGCTTATGGGAGGTGATATCTTTTATTAAACTAATCCATGGAGCCAGCAAAAGAAACAAGCAGGGAAAGTTTCTGGGCACACAGTTTTCTTCGGCACTGAAGGGAAGGAACAACAGAGCCACCCCTTTACCAAAGGCTAACAAATGGATAGGAAATGACTATCAGAAAGGAGCTGCTGATCCTTAAGAGCCAGACAAACAATCTAAGGGTTGGTTAGCCCGTACAGCCCTCGCGGTGGGTAGGCTTTCATGTTCTTTTCATTTCATGTGCGGATACAATGGGGGACGACTGAAGCAATGGGAAGTTTGCAACAGGTTTTAATAGCATCAAGAACAGATTCATTGTAACTGTTCTCTTTGTAACAATATTGTTTCAATATTGTATGTGTACATTAGATCTTAATTTGATTTCATTCCCATCAACTCATCTGGACCCTACTCGCACCTCTTCTTCGGGCTGTCTTCTTGTTTGTGTACATTGTCCATGTAACCTTACAGAAAAAGCAACCACCACAGGTCTTTCAAAATGCACTTCACCCTTTTTTTTTTTTTTTTTTTTTTAAAAAAAACTGAGACCTAAATTGAAGAGGTATTTTGAAATAAAGCTAAGGCACATTTTAAGGGAAAATTTCTTCAGACAAAGTTTGGGTTTTCTCCTCCCCCCCCCCCTTTTTTTCTCAGCCCAGCATTCCACTATTCAGCTTAATAAGAAAGTGAAAATTAGATGTAACCAAGCTTAGAGAATTCTGTCTTATTTATTGCTGGGTACTCAGTTTAATTTTAACTTGACCTAGTAAAAACACTTTCTGAGAGACCCCATCTCACTCTTAACACATTATCTTGATTTGCCTACTTCAGGCAAACATTTGCTAGATAATCCTCTGTTACTACATAAAGAGAATGTCAAATTCTTTGTACAAGTGTCTGGTAACGTTTCACAATTGCCAAAGTCTAGGGAAGAAATCCCAAGTTTGAACAAAATGTTTGGAAACCTTATTCTCCTGGCTAAGATTCCTATCGTTTTGCTGAGAAGATAAATGGTGAAAATACTTTAAATATAGCGAATGGAACAATGAAGGTGTAACTAGTAACATAACAAGTTGTTTGTCATTATTCTGTGCTTGGAAAGTCTCATCATTCAATTACAGTTCTATAGACCTGTGTCACATATTCAAAACTGGTTTTATACATCTTCAGATGGAGGTCATAATTTAAACAGAAAACACACCACAAGAGAAGCCATCTCTTCAAGTAGGTCATTACTTTCCTCTTGCAAGCTGCCTTTTAAAGTTAAGTCCCAATAATGCAAGAATCTCCTCAAAAGATTAAAATAAGGATTGTGGTTTTCCAAAACTAAATAAAGTAGCTTCCCAGGGACAACTGTCCAGTACAAATTTTATGTGGCATTCAGACTCTGTCATTAGCCAGATTCCTGTGCATTACAAGAAGAAAAAAAACAACCAAAAAACACTAATAATATATTGATTTGTACTGCACTATATTTTAGTAACACCACATGGAAAGAGAAATATTTTAATCTTGGAGGTCAACTGGCAAACCACAATAGTAAACAACTGTTGCAACTGTGTTACACAATCTAATGAACATGGCTTACGCACACATCAAGGCTTCAAAATATCAGTCAGACATCCTACTTTCTCTTACCGAAGAGCTTTTCAGCCTTTTTCTAAAAATCTTTCATTGAGGTCATCACAGGATTGTGGTAAATCTGACAAAACCCAAGTTTGTCCAACCTGTTCCATGCCTGTAGCTCAGCCAAAAGTATTTTTCTTTATTCAGAAGAAAACACGTACAAGAACCAAACACGTCACAATACTCACCAATAACCTCCTAAATCACTGTATTACTATTAGTGTTTCTAATACTGTTCTAAGATACTCAGTATTTCTCAGTTTTGTCCACCTACAGCTTTACAAAACCATTAAAGATGATGTCTCGTATTAAGCAGAGCCTGTTCTTTCAGGTGCCTCATACCTCTCCTAAGACCCCATTTTGCCAAAATCTTACAGTAGGAGGTAAATTTTCTATGTTGATTATCTATGTCAAGTGTGGAGAAAAGCAGACCAGAAGAAGATCACGTAAAGCAGGCCTTCAGCGAGTTGCCCTGAGCTGCTGTGTGAGGCAGCTTGAAGGAATGAAGGGACAAAAAAAAAAAAATTAATCCACCACAACTGAAGGAGTAGGAAATATTAAAACTTGTGACAGAGGCAGAACAGTGGACAGGAGAGGCAGCCACAAACATGTGTTGAAATATTTTCAGTTAAGTATGCAACACTGCTCTAAGTTCTTCACAGATCTTAATTCCATCATTACTTAAGTATACATTAGGGTATAGTCTGTAATTACATTGACCACTTTCCCCCTTCACAACACCTGTTGCATGCAGCAACAGAAGGGAGAGCCTTCTTCAGAAATAATGCCTTCTACTATTTTGCTTTTTTCTTTTTTTTCTTTTTTTTTTTAAAACTTCTGTGGCCTGCAGACTTGCTTCCTGTGTGGGACTGAAAGCTTTGTGTCTGCTGAGGCTCTTTAAAAGCACTTTGTTATCTGAATTATCTCACACTTCATTAGTAAACTATTAAACACAGATAAAGCATTTTACAGACAGTGCTCTTTTTTCTCACAGCACTTAATATGGCACTGCATTTTGCCTGTTCAGAACATAGCCCTTACTGCTTCCAGCTACAACTGTGAAAAATCATTTCTTCTGCATCTCAGACCCAAAACTGGGGATCCAGAAAACAAGGAGAAGAGCAAGCACACTAAAGTGTAAGGCTTACCTGCCTTATCTAGCATCCCAAGAATACTGTGGTGCAAGCAGAAGATAAAAATCGGATTTTCCAAGGATGCAATTACCCAGGAGATCATATTTTCACTTTGAATAATCCCTTTCCTTATTGACAATACGCCTGTATGTTACGATAATTATATAGTAGATGTTATGTTATTACTCACAGCAATGCTATATGCACCATATTCCAGTCATTCCCAGAAAAACTCCTGGTCAATGACTGCCACAGAAGTTTCTTGATAAAAATAATGTGTAATGCAGATGCTGTCATTTCTGGGTGTTTTTTTCCCCTCTAAGGATTGAGCAAAAGTACCCTCCCCAGCACGTATTACAATTGTGTTCTGAGCCTGTAGAGGATAGTTGTATATTTGTTTATGCTTTCCAACCTACAGCAGTGGCAACAGGCATCCAGCCACACATTCACCCTTCCCTCACCTGATCCTTGTCAGAGTCTGCCCTACAGTGCCTGTCTCCAGTTGGAGACAACCAAGGCTGATTTATCAGTTGAAGTGTCATTTTAAAGACACATTGCAGAGGTTTTCCTTTTGTTGGGGGTTACTTTTGCCTGTTCTCCTGTCCCCCAGTGCTTAAGTCCTGGGGTCTGCAGCACTCTTCATGTCTCCATTGACGTTTCTCATATGGTTCCTCATACTTCTGTAAAAACTCTGCTGCAACATTTTTATCTTCTGCTTGCACCACAGTATTCTTGGGATGCTAGATAAGGCAGGTAAGCCTTACACTTTAGTGTGCTTGCTCTTCTCCTTGTTTTCTGGATCCCCAGTTTCAGGTCTGAGATGCAGAAGAAATGATGCCTTGGGAATATCACTGCTGTTGAATGAAGAGTGCAAATGCTGCTAAAATACATAATAAAGGGATTCTTTCATGTCATCACTATGCACACATACAAAGGAAGGGGGAAAAAAAAGGAACCCTTTTAGCGGCTATAAAGCTAAATAAATGGATTCTGTGTGAAACAGTGTCACCTTGAACATATTTAAATCCAGACCCGGCTATAGCAATCACATTTGAAGCTGATGATACAAACCAGTCTTGTTTTCAGCTACGAAGCAGAGGTTCTTGACTGGTTTTCCTTTCAAGTTGTGCACATCAGGCCATTTAGCCATCAGCTAAACACAAACAGCAATTACCAAAGTATGATCAGAGAGGCTGCTTTCCCTCACATAGCCCCCTTCCAGCTCTACCTAGGATTTTTCAGGTGGGGTTTTTTTGTTTGTTTTGGTTTTTTTAACTAGATTATGATATCTCCAAAGACTGACAACATCTTGCTGATTACTACCATGCTTGCTTAGTTCGCATCCATTCTAAATCTGATTTTAGTGCATCTCACTGCACCAAGAACATTGTGGCTGCCCATAACAAACTGCTGGGACAGCATCCCTCTAACGATACCAATTCATTTTGCTTTGAAGATCTTTGTCTCAGCAAACCTGTGGCTGCATCAGCGTCATCTGCACACCCATACCTTGCAAAGACAAACAGTGTAAACACTCGATATTGTGCTTTAACTTAGCAAAAATGCAGTCACGCCCAGGGACTCATTCAACACTGTGTAGCAAAGTCATCCAGTTAACACTGGAACCTGGTATTAACGAATGTGGAACCAAAACCCTAGCCTCCTTCAGGGTGCTAATTTAAGCTTAACACCAAGCCTTCCTCGGAGCAGATAGAACTCCGACTGAAAGCAGTGGCTTAGTTCTTTCCTTGCTCAGTCCCTCCTTCACTGGAGTTTTACCAGTCTTACATCACAGCTGCTCCTTTCAGGGAAAAATCAGTGCCAGCAGCTTCTACAGGAACTGGCTCAGGCGACATGAACAGGATTACTCTGCCAAAAGCCTGATGGAGGCTAAAATCTATTTGCTATTTGACCCCAGAAAAGAGGGCTTGGTCCTCTCTGCAAGGGCACAATTCCTACTGCTTTTTTGGAATGGAAACAGGAACAAGTGCAGAAATATCACACTGTTCCAATATGTACTTTATCCAAAAGAAAAACTAAGCTGAAAAATAAATACATACATGCATTTATATACATATAAAAGAGAGAACAAAACTGATATTCCAGTATGTCTTTAAAGCATTCTTCTCATGAAGAGATAATGACCTTTCATACATATTCCACCTTAAACTTGAGGTATTGAGAATATTTTGCATTTTTGACCTTTCGTAAAATATCTGCATTCAATTTTAGAGGCATTTTCAACCACATACCACATCAGTTCTAGTACTGCTTCTACGTGCACTTGGAGCACATTCCAGACAACACTATTCAAAGCTCCTATTTTCTTGTGTCCCCCAAACAGTTCTCTCTTCCCAAGGAAACACCCTAATCTTGCTCAGGAAATTAAAGACCTTTAAGGAAACAGAGCTTTAAACAATTATTTGTTTAAGAAGAGGAAGATGGAAATCATAGATGTGTGTTTCCACTACACTAATGTCAGTAACACTAAGGGTTAGCATTGGAACAACAGCACCTAAGAATGGGAGAACTCAAACCTGGCTTCATGGGGGAGTTTTGTCTGATCAAGAGCAAAAGAGAGAGCTTAGATTTTATGTTGTGTGTTTTCTTATTCATGCACAGGAGGTGAAGCTACTGGATGAAGTGACTGACTAGTACAGGATCTTCCCCCCCCCCCCAAGAAATCAAAGTGAATAATTTTAACACCATCCACGCATATACCTCCTCTAGACAAAGCACTTCTCAATACATCAGAAGGTGCCTCAGTTTTGTCATCGTCCTACCAGCAGACACACTGGCACTGAATTAAAAATTGCATTCCAAGAAGAAAACAAAAAGAAAAAAAGTCTCTACTGTTCCTGATGAGAAAGTCTTGCTGTTACTCAGGTGAGGAAAATGTCTTTATGACATTCTTTGTGTGTTTATGAGTGCTATTCCAATAAGTGGGGGTGCAGGAGGAACACGGGATCTATACACAAAACTCAACTGCAGTCAGAGAGGGCATAAGACTAAAAAGGAAAAAGGTAAATGCAAGGAGAGCTTTAAAAAATTTTATCTTTTAGCTTTTTCACACTAGATGGTCCCACTGTATTACTTATGGTTTTCTTCACATTTATATGATTTTATTGCTAACTTAATTCAAAACCTGATTATCTATAGAAGACTTTGCATCTCTTAGGAAAAAAAGGAGGAAGAGCCTATTAAACAAATGTATGGACATGTCCAGTTGTTTTGGATTTTGCAACCTTAATATCTTAAATTGGACATAACTTTCAATATCTTTTTAATATTCTGAGGTTCACCACTGTACTAGAATAAACAAATTCAACAAGATTTCTTTTCTGAATTAAGCTTTCAAAGGCCTTACATTTGAAGAATAATGAAACAATGATCAAAATTATTTTTATTGTTCAGAAATGTGAATTCATACCATAATTTTATGTGCCAATAATGTAAATAACCTCCTACCAGGCTTCTATTTCAAGTATTTATCTTATTCTGGGCATTTCACTCAAAGAATAATCTGCATGGAGTAGCATAAAGAAACGCAACTGTAATTACAATTTACACCATTTACACCAAGATCTCACTTGGTACACCAGCACAACAACCTTCCAAACCTTTCAAAGCTATGTATTATTTGATTTTGTTAAGGACAAATAGTCATCACAAGCCTTAAAATTAGTAGAGCAAGTTTTACAAGAGGCTGTATCTAGCAACACATGGTGTGAAGCAACATTCTGAAGGAATCAATGTCATCATGGTAGAAGGTAAATATTTTTATTACTACATCCATAGCAACCACAAAACTCTCCGCTTTTCCAAAGTGATCCATAATGCTTGACTTGGGAAGCTGATTTAAAGCACTGAGAAGGTATCACTAGTCATCATTTATTTTGGACATAAAACTCCCAGGAAGATATCTTTCTAGGCCATTGCTGTACAGAAAAGAAATATGCAGAAGACATCTCTGGAGACTACTGTATTTGCTTCTTTTGAAACTATAAATCATGCAGGGACGGGGAGTGGCAGATAAGGGGTGTTACATCCTACAAAGATAGTTGATACTTATTCCTATAGTGTATTTTATTGCAGCATCAACTCAGGTGATCGACTTCTGAATTAAAGATTTTATGTAACACCACTTACATCTTAAATATTACTTTTCACCAACAGATCTCAGTGTGCCTTGCAAAGACTTGTATCCATATTCCATGAATGGAGAAGTAATTCAGAGAAGTTAGACACATGCAGATAAATTCTTTGTCAATAGTCACCGGCCAACTAAGGTGACTAAGGTGGTAAGCTCCCACACAGCTGGCATAAAGCTGGTTTATGCCAGTTCCCAAAAGCTCTCTCAGAAATCTAGCGGCATTTTCCATTGCTCTTTGCACCGAAATAAACTGACCCCAGTTCTTTCACAGTGAGAGGCAGGACACCTTGCATGCTCTCTGGTCACAGAGGCACATGTAGAAGGCAATGGAAATCTGTCAGCACCAGGTAATTTAGCCTACACTTCAAGCTGCAGTTCTGTGTTCATTCATACTAGGTGTCTGCAATGCTTGACCAAACAGCATTACAAAATTAAGCTGAACCAGGCTCGGGTATGTGACTCCATTACTGTTCAATAGGTGCAGTCAAACTCATCCTAGATTTATGCTGGCTTTAAAGCAGCTATGTAAAGGATAGGCAATGCCCCATCATAAAACCTATCTTTATAAAGCTAACTCATTTTGAACAAATTAGAACAGCAGACCAAGTTAATAGCAGGCTGTTTTTTTGCAGCATTGCAAAGAATCTCTTTGCAGGAGCCTTTAAGCTGCGCCATTAAACCACAGCCTCAGTGCAGAAGTAGACTAGTTACGAGCACGTGTGGAAATCCACACAACAGTTAATTCATCTTCACAGCACCCAAATTAGGTGGGTAGGAGCAAAACCCAACCAAGATCCTTCATTTAAGGCACTGGAAGATTTTAATTTATGTGGCAAGTTTGAGGTTTTCCCTTCTCTGTGGTTGAAGAATAACACAGATTTGCCTTTTGTAAGTGAAGAGAGCTCCAGTTTCAGAGCCAGGAGCCATAGACTGCACTCCTCTTGCTGCATGCAGCTCGCTGACTGACAGGCAATAATTAAATATTTATGCAGCCCCACAGTGCAAACTCTCAGAACATTCAGCACTGTCATATAACATCCCTAGCTTAGCTTTAACATAGTATCCTAATAAACACGGGATCTGGCAGATAAGCAGCTGCAGGGACAACAAATACTTCTAAAAAGTCCTCTTCCTTGTCTGTCTCGCAGGTGTCTCCATAGCAGAGGCAACAGAATCAAAGGTATGCTCTTACCACAGCTGCTACACTTCAGATCTTGGTGCTTAGACTCAAAACGACCTGTCAGGCTGCAAACTTCTGAAACTGAAATACAGACACACATACGAGTTTTTCCCCACTTACAGGTTTGTGTATTCTTAGCAGAAGTATCGTGCAATGAGCTGGGGGATCAATATTGGCTCTTCAGGACGTTTCTGACTCTCAATCTGTAAGGCAAGCCACAACCTCTAGATATACAGGATAACCAGAACTGGCAGGAACAGACTGATTTTGGGTACACAACTCCATTACAAGTTAAGTATGCATAGCCATTTTCTAAGTAGAGATCTTGTGTAAAGCTAGTCATGCTCTCTTAAAGCACATTTTTCCTCAGGGAAAAAAAAAAAAACAAAAAACCCGCAAAACCAAAAACCAACCCCAAAAACCAAATACATATAGAACTATTGGAAAAGGTTTGACCACAAGCCAATGCCAAACATACACACACATATAAACTCACTTATTTGATTTTAATAACTGTTTTTATTTCAGCTCCATACCAAGGTATTCAGTAATGTTTTTATTCTCCTTTAATTTCACAGAAGAACAGCTACTCTACCTGCTTTTGAGGTTTAAGAACCAGAAGTATTTTCTCAAAGGCAGTATCTTGCAATACTCTACTACTGTAGGACTTGCCTTATTGCTTTTAACTTCATATTAAAACTGTCCTCTGTTCTCTCAAATGCATCATCACAAGACAGTATAAGTTCATCTACATTAGAGATTTTTGTTGCATCCTTTGAGTTGGCCAAGAACTACACATCTTCACACTGTTGATCAATAAAAACACATACACGTAAGTCTGTAGCGCAGACACAACTCTACAGTAGTCCACAAAGGCAAGAAGCATTGAGGTTCTTTCTGAAGCTGGTAAATGTCTTCTCACATAAGTACTTACTAAACTTAAACCAAAGCTGGCTCTAAATGTCAATATTAATGGACTCAAGTATCTCAAAATGGTGGCTGAAGAATCATCTTCTAATTATTCAGGAGTCAGGAATGGTTGATAGGACACGAAGTCCATCTACAAACCATCAGCACTCTGTTTAGAGAGAAAAGCAGCACAAATACTATCCCTGGTCAACATAAACCAGAAAACACACTTACACCAAAGAATAGGCAGAAGCCTGTCCAAGCGCTGTGGCCATGTAACTCAATGCACCAGATGCAATATTCCACAGCCAGGCTGGGAAAAGCCTCGGGCACCTCTCTAACAACCTACAATGGGATCACTCTTCTGATAACACACAAGAAAGTTCTTAATTCTGTTGTAATTAGTTAGTGAAAATAATGGAAAAGAAAGCAGCTTTTCTTTCAAAAAACTTTTCTTTCAAATAACTACTTTATTCACACATCTACCACAACCCTGACAGTTAAGTACTGTAATACCCCTGTATTGAACAGCTGAAACAAGCCTACAATCACCTACCTACTAAAGACTGCCAAAATTCTCAACTATGCCTCAACAGCATCCAAGGTACCAGCTGGTAGCAGGCTCTGACTTCACCCTCTCACCACTATTTGCCTGCGCAGCAGCCATCCTCTCTCCAATGGCACTGTTCCTGCCAGAGGCACTACACCACATGTTTGCCCAAAGCTTTGCTTGGTTATTTTAACTTTGAATCAGTCAGCAAAAAATACAGTCATTCCACTGCTCTGGTGAAGCACATTTTCAAGCCTTGAAAATGAATCTGGTTAAATAAGTTAATCTTCCCAGTATCATGAAAGCAAAAACATCAGGAAATTAAAAAAAATAAATCAGTTAGGGCAACCAGCTCTTTACATTCCTTAGTTATTAACAGTGTAGATTAGCAGATTTAAAAGAAATGTACTATTTTTTTTAAGCAGAGCTGCTGCATATCTATTGCTTAACACAGGGAGGGTAAGCAGTCCTGCAGAGGGATCCCAGCACCACCTTGTTTACTGCCCACCTCTAAGATAAGTGGCCAAACCCCAAATTGCCTAGGCATCTCTACAGTCCTTTGCACCTTATAGAGCACCTGCAACAAATAAAACTCTACCAAAACCAAAGAGGTCCATGTGCTGCCGCTCTGCACAGGTGTATCTAATCACTACGAGCATAAGGAAATGGATTTTATTGACTTACAATGTGAAGATAAGTTGCCTAATTAGCTCTCACGTCACGGTTATCAGCGCACTATGAAGCCTATACAACTAGCATCGCTAAGGAAAAGCCTTCAAAAATCACTTCCAGTCTGATAAAGCTTTTTCTTTTTTCCCACTACGAGAGGGGATGATACCCGGTGGGAGACTACAGACCACATGCGCCCTGTGTTACTTTTGCGTTTATCGATGGCTCTCCCCCCGCCAACTCCCTCCCTGCCTCCACCCATCCCTTCCCGCTGCTCCACCTGCCGGTCCGGACCCCGCCAAGCCGCTTCCCGAGGCTTCCCCAACCGCTTCAGGTGAGCAACCCGGGGGCTGAGGGGGGAGAACAGTGGCAACTTTCCACCCCTGAGACCCCAAAAGCCGCCAAGCGGCCTGTGCCGGGGCCGAGCCCCTCCGTCTGCCCGGGGTCACTCACGATCTCGGTCACCATGAGGAGCCCGGGGAGAGTCCGCAGGAACTCCCTGTCGTAGGCGAGGGTGCTGGAGCTGGCCGACAGGTTGGCGGTGAAGGAGCTGCTGGTGGTGGTCACGGTGTGGGAGCGAGGGCGCGGCGGCGGCGGCTGCTGCTGCTCCTCAGGCGGCGGGGGCATCGGTGGCTCCATAGTCGGCGCCGCGGGGCTGCCCCGTGCGCCTCCCGGCCCAGCGGGGCGACGTCAGCAACGGCTGCCGCCTGAGGGACGGCGGGAAAGGTGCCGGTGCCGCCGCTTTGTGTGGCTGCCCGCAGCCCCTCTCCTCAGCTCCAGGGAGGGGCAGGATAGGTGCTCGGCGCCTGGCCCCGGGAGGAGAGGCGGGTCCGGCGGGGGAGCCACCCGCCCCAGCCCTCCCGTAGGCTGCCCCCGGGGCGGGAGCCGGGGCCTGAGGGGAGGTGCTGGGGACTGGCTGCCGGGGATGCTGTTGGGGGGACGCGGGGCCGGGGGTTGGTGGCGCGGGGGGATCCCCGGCGCTCAAGAAGAGCCCTCTGAGGGGACAACATGGGGCTCCTCTGAAGGAGGCTCCTGATCTCCACACAGAGGCCTCAGGAACGAGCCCGCTCCCAGTTGAGGAGCCAGGCCGAGCTGGCCACGTTCTGGAAATCAAACACCCCACACGAAGCCATGAATGTGGTTTGAGGGCTCCCTGGCCACCATCATCCATCTGGACTGTCACCCCTGGCTCTGTGGGCAGCAAATGTTGAGGGGAGACCTGGCAGTGCTGGGAGCTGTCATCCCAGCCTGGCCACCATCACTCCTCAGTGGCACACCTTTGGGAGAGGAACCACTGCAAAGTGCTGAGAGCAGGGAATGAGCAGCCGAGAGACCCCATTTTCATCTCAGTTAGAGGTCTGTGGTGATTTAGCTGTGATCTTCACCAAGAGCCTCCCTTGTAGGAAAGGCTTCTTAAAAGCCATGTAAAAGTCACTGGAAATGGAAAGTATAAGGTCACTACTATTGGCCTACTACCTGACAGAGTTGAGCTGTTCCCTAACCTATACTTTTTAGTACTTTTCCAGTCTAGTCGTGTGTCACCTTTAAAAAAAGCGATTTCTGTGTCACTTAAGAGCTTCTAAAGTGATCTTCTATTCCACAAAAAGTATGGTGTTTCAGCAAGCAAGCAGTTTACAGTTTTTTTCACTGTTCAGGAATTCTCATTAGCAAAGTATTTGCATGTGGCAGCTCAGCAAAAATGAAGTATTTTCCATATGTCTTGTGGCTATTGTCCTCAAATTGTTTACTGCTGCTCTCCTGCTGGCTAACAAAGGACGGCTTTTGCAGTGTTACCTTTCAGCAAGGGATTGAACCAGCTGGGTTCAGGAGGAGCAGGATGGCAATTTCTCTCAGAAATACGGGAAATGTGAATTACCCAAAGGACCATGCTTCTAGATTGTGCCTCTGCTCACAGTGGGTGTCAAAATGCAGGGGTTATTGGAAGGTTTATTTTGGCTCAGGGCTCTGTGGACTCTCCACATGTTCATAGGCACTGGTGACTTTTTTGTTTAGGATGGCAGAAGAATTGTGGCAGAATTTTGCAAACATGAGCCGCAGTCATCAGAATGAGATGCCAGTCACTGGGCATGATATGATTTACAGATATTCCTCTTCATGAGGGAAAAAAAGAGGAGACCGTTAGCAGACCACACACTTGAAACATTTAACATCTCAATCACAAATAAGAAATTTTATACTTTCTGTCAAAACCATTATTTTTTTGTGGAGTTATCAGCATTTCTGTATTATTTACATTCCTGGTTTATCCTTTTCTCTTAAATAAGAGCTGAGATTTTAAAGGAAAAGAACACATCTGCTCACTGGTCTGTTTAAAGACCTGCTTCAACTGGCTTGTGAATAAAAAGTGCTTTATCTGATTTTTCAGCACTGCCAAGCTTCCTTCCAATGCCAGAGCTGCTTTGAAATGCCCCTGATGCTGTTTCTAAGGATTTGAGAGCTGATTTATTTCACGCTGGGCGTATTTTTCTCCCTATACTTCTGGAGATCAGTTTTGCTCCTCTTTCAACCATCACACAAAACCAATAGATTTAATCCTTTGGGTCTGCAGATCTATAATTTAAGCATCGCAGGTCTTCTGAAAAAAAAATGAAAAAAACCCCACAGATAGGGAAACGTTTGTTTTCTGTTTCAACTCTTAAATCTACTAGTGGGTTAGCATAAATTTTCGATGTCTGTTGGAGAGGTCTAATATCATGACTAATTCAACGAAAACTGGACGGGCTCCTTTCTGGGCAAATTTGCTGAACATTGTCTGCCACTCTGTCTTAATTAGCACATTTTTCTCAATCACACATATTCAAATGATTAATTTCACAAAAATACAGGCAAACACTCAAGAAGATTTTCTATATCACTGATATTCCAGGAAGCAAATTTCATTTTTTAACTAGACAGCGCACTACTTTATATTTTGAATGTTAACTGAGGCTCTAATTTTTTTGTCTTGCATCCTTGCACTGAGGGCTAGAACTGGAAAGCAGGGACCATCTGAGCTCAGTGAGATTTTTTTACATGTAGATAGCATCAGAAGCAAAATAATTGAATGCTGCTGCTTGAACAATCAACCTTTTACTACAGAACTGCCAAGGGAGAAGAACGTGGCCCATTTTCTGTATTTTAAATTAACCTTTCAAGGGAAGGATTGGTGAAGCTGTTAACAGTAGTCGAGATTGTTACCTCTGTTTGTCAGTGCTGTATCTCATCAAGAAGTAAACTGTTATTAGAAAAAATATTTACTATGGTGACGTTTTTCAATGTAAATGAAAATGTTTCAACATTTCAACATTTCAACAACAATAAAATGAAAAATGTTTCAGTAAAAGCAAAATGGATCATACAAGTATTATCAGGTTTCTAAGTAAAGGGCTTGCTTCTTGAGCGTCCTGCTATCTAATTAACAGATTCTTCCATTTAAGCTGGTTTGGTTTTCAGATCCTGAGCTATCAACATTTTTGCGTTTACTGACTGAGCTCTCTAGGATGACCTTATTAGCAGCAGTCTGGCCAACTGGAAATGCTAATTAAAATAGACTCACAGGCCCAAGGAGTGGAGCTAACTGGAATTTCCTGAACTGTTTTTCTGTTTTTGAAATACAACTTCCCTTTCCCTCTCCTAAATCCTAGAATTTTCAAATGTCGAGGCTATTCAGACTTTTTGTTTTTTAGGTAAGTAAAACAAGTAAGCATATAAAAGGAAAAGTGACTGAGATTTTTCACTGGTCATCAGCAAATTGCGGTCAACAGCAAAACTACTGTTTTGAAAAACCACCTAGGAGGTTATCTAAGAAAGATAAAAGAGTTTATTCTAGAGAGGGTAAGAAAGGAATTGTATTTTCTGTGGAACCCAGGTCATGTGTAAGGAACATGGATTCACGTCAGATGTCCAGGACAAATATTCTCACCCTTGACATCCCACTGTGCTAATCTGAGGATGTGATATTTTCAGCTAGCATTAAATCAATAAATGTTTGGAATATTTCCTAGTGGCTTTTTGGAATCAGGAAATTGTAGACTTTGAGCTACAAACATATTTATGTAATAACTGATAACATATATTACTGTTTTTCCACTTATGACAGTACAGAAAGGCTGATTTATACTAACCCAAAGCAGAAATAATTGATCTGTACTTTGGTAGTGACATGTGTTACAGACACACCTAGTGATCAATCAAGGCAAATGACTCCGTGTGTGAACTGGTGTTTTTTGCAAAGTAAAGATGATTTTCATGATAGGGATAGTTGGATCTTCTAATGTTGCTGCAGCAGAGTGAAAATTGATAAGAGACCCATTTTTTCAAAGTGGTTATTATTCTGCAGATCTGTGGATTTGTCTGTGTGGATCTGTGTTTGTATGTGGGCTTACTCAACATGAGACTCTTTTGGTTTTGCATCTTGGACACCCCAAAATTAACAAACATAACATCAACACTAATTGAAGCTACAGTCTGAGAAATTATAGTCCACGGGATTTGACCATCAGATATGTAAGTTACTGCTTTAATGGTGAAAAATTGCAAAATCTAGCTGTTCATGCTCAGTACTCCTCACAAATATTTCTTTCTTTACATGAAGTTTGCTTAACAGTAAGAAGTAACTTTACAGACAGAAGCCCGACTGGACACACAAGCATTGCAACTGCCAAAGAGCTTAGAACATACATACTGCCATAGAGAGAATTAACTCCATGCTGTAAGTAGTAACATATTGACTTTAAGATTTTTTAAAATTATTATTATTTTACACTTTTGAAACCCATTATCATCACACACAAAGTAAACTGGTGATAGAGACTGTCCAAGAAAATAAATGAGAAAGGACATAAGCCATGTATTTTCTGCACATTAGCCTTTCACCAGGTATTTTATCTGCTCTGGGAATCTAAAAATCCTTCCCAGCCCTGAAAAACAACCGTGCCTTAGATACCATGCCGAGGAAAAATTGGTTTTTTCCTTCAGAGCCAGAGCAGATTTGTACTTAGAACACCATCCCTGTGTGCTTACATGTGTGCACACATGCTTAACTTCAGGGCAGAGAGCTCATCCACTCACACAAAGGGAAGAGTTTGTAGTGAGAAGTGTGAAGTCTGTGCACAAATCTTCTCAGAATGGGAGCTCTGGTTTTCATGTTTTGGGGTCAGGGCCCTCAAATATGTAACACACCTGCCAGAGTAAGCAAGCCCATCTCATATTTCACAGCTGTCCTCCTCTACTGGGAGACTGTGAGCACAGCTCCAAACACAGCAAATCACTAATCACCTGAATACTCAAGAGTGTCCTGTGTCATGTTATGTGAAGAAGGAGCTTATTCTGCCCCTGAGCATGTCCAGACAGGCTGTCCCCTGAGGCAGACTCATAAATACTTTTATTGGGGTCACCAGTCCTCCATAGACCTTTCAGTATTACTATGGTAGGAACAATCACTAGTGATTACAGTACTTGAGAATGTAAATGTTGCCACTGAAGGAAGACCTGTATGTTTTCTATGTGCCAAGGATGGTGCTTGCCTAAATGTTTATGTAAATCACAGCAGCTGGTGTTTATATAGCACCCAAGCCTGGTGCAAAGCAGCTGGAGGAAAAGATCACCTTCAAACACTTGTCAATGGCGTATGCGGTATTAGATAATTAACAGAAGACCAAACAATTCCACTGTGGTTTCATTACAGCATCATTTGTGTTTAGGCAGAGAGTTTACAGCCACCTCAGAACTTCTGGCATCATCTTGCTCACAGGCTTTACTGTCTTGCTCTGCTGGGGTTGGTACAACACCCCAGGACACGACTGATATCTTAAGTGTACCTTATGTTAAATTATTAGGAGGTAACTTGAGCTTGCTGGGTGCATGTATACACAGAGGGAAGACATCCGGTAGCTGGCAGGCACAGATCCAACCAGATACCATGACTGGAAGCTGAAGTTAAATAAATTCAGACTGAAAAGAAAGCAGGTTTTTAACCTATTTTTTTAATACAGCATAAGTCGCGATTTGAATAATTTATTAAGCAAAGCAGTAGACTCTCCATATTTTTAAATCTGTAATTCAAAGCTATGGATTTATTTAAAATACAGTCTTGACCAAGCTTATATTGACAAATTTTGTGGACTGTAGTATATAGAACATGAAAAGAGATAATCAGAGCAATTTAAGAAACCACAGAAATGACTTCCCACTAATTCCATACATCTACAATCTTGTTAATGCTCTTGTCACCCTGCTGTACAGCACACAGGCAGTACCAGTGCCTGACACATCACCTCTTTGTCCTGCAGCAATAGCAGGATAAAGGATCTCACTGGGATGTGCCTGGCCAATTGTTGGATTACAGAAGTGAGTTTTATACAGGTCGGCTATGAGGTTTAAAAGTAGAAAATCCTCATCCAGAGGAAAAAAAAAAAAACAACCCCAAAGGCCCTTGGGCTGAGTACAGGATCTGCTGAGAAAGACAGGAGCTGGTTGGGGAGGGGTACCAGAGCTATATGGTCTGTCGCAGGGGGCTGAGATGCAGGAGAGGAGATACTGGGAGCCTGACAGTGACCTAAGTCTTGGAGAACGCAACCGTGGAAGAAGGCAGAGAAATGCTGGCAGATGTTTTACTAGTCTTCGCCCTTGTTCGCACAGTCATTCTGTTAGTATGGGGTATAGACAATTGACATCCATCCATTAACAGAAGGAGAGCAAAACATTAACAGAGGAACACATTATACCACATAACAGTCTGAAAACTCCAAGAGACTGAGCGATACGGTATCGGTATCTTCACATCAGCGATTTCTCTTCGCAAATAGACCAGTGCCAAAAGACTTGCATGAACACAAAGAACAAAATGACCCTGTTATTTGTATTTATAGAATACTCTTAGCCCTGAAACAAAACAAACCCAAAGAAACAAATCTCACTAATGCAAAACACAGTCAAGTTCATCTCAAAGCAGGATACAGAGGCGCAGGCACCAGCGGTTTAAAATATACATAGCACTGCTATGCATAGAAATAATTATTGGATGCTTTCATAGTGTTACAGATATGCACAAAACCAACATGCAAAGTTGTGGATACCTGGTAAATCTGATGTCAGTGCATGAAAAAACAGCTGCAGTGATTATCAGTCTAGTCCAACTCAGTAATTAAAACAAGGTACTTGGAGCTGTGCTTATCAATTTTCCCATGCAAGGCCTTTCAACTCTGTTTCCTAAAAAACATCTGTCCATTGACTCTGAACCTAATTACTGTGCCAACATTAGGCAAGCAGAGATGTTTAAATATCCCAGTATCTGCTTACCACTCCTTGGACGCTCCCTTCACACAGCCTACGTGCTGACATGATGGGTTGTGTCTAAATATGATCATTCTCAGAAGTGCTTCTGGTACCCCTATCGCCATATTTTTTGATAATTCACAAACGGTGTAACCAAGTCCCCTGCTCTTCACTTTAGGACTTACAGTATGTACTGGGTCTGGTGGGGAAAGGGTTAATCGTTCCCAGGACCTAGCAGGGACACAGATATTCCATCCCATCTGAGCCACGCCCAGGGGGAGGGGCCTGAGCTAGCAGGGGAGGGGGAGGGACAGGAAGTGATAGGAAGTCCCACCCCCGGGGCAGAAGGAGCAGGGCAGTCGGGTGTGCTCTGGGTGCTTCGGTGAGCGGCGGTATCGTGATGGCGGTTGTATACTCCTCTGT